>CAKNXH010000116.1:652615-666307 GCA_932178445.1 Andricus quercusramuli
ATATATATATATATATATATATATATATATATATATATATATATATATATATGTATATATATAAAAGTTTAACTTTTTAGGCAAATTGTAATTGGAAGAGAAAAATAATTTTCAACACAAAATTAAAATTTCGGATAAATATTTATTTTTTAAGTTTGCTTGGTTATTTGCTTTGAGGTTAGATATAAATCATTATCCTACGTTTTTGCGTGAAAATTAACCCTCATCGTACACATGGGGTTACGCTAACCCCACGACCCTTTTTTAAGTTGTGTTATTCCTTAATGGAGCACAGGAGGGAGGGGATACCTAGGTGGGAAAAATATCTGAGGGCCCCCCTACAATATCCCCAGTCGGTTTCTTTCATTAGCCGTTTTGCCGTCAAGATGCAAGTATCGAAAGTTGCGCGTGGGGTGTACGTAACCCCATAGTACGATACGTAGCAAAATCCGACATTGATGAAAATTCATATTGAGCGCGAATCGTCGCTTTTATGTTGCCAGTAACAAGGCTAACACGCAGCAGCTCGTCAATTTTAAGATACTCTATAATTCTGTATAATCATGAGCTATTTCCAATAAATTGGAATGTGTAAAAAAATTTGAGTCATAAATTTTACTTTCAATGTCTCCTTTTCCATATTCGAAGATCAATTTTTTAATTAATATTCATTTTTGTTAGATTATCGATTTTATGTGTAATCTGATCTTTATTCGTCTCCATTTACTAAAAAAAAATTGATTTAACACCTAATTGTATGTCATTCAATGAAAAAAAATAGTACATTTCATCATTTTCAGGAACTTCGGAAATCGTGAATGTTCAGTTGGTTAAAAAAATATACTTTTTGGAGGGAATCGCAAAAACAGTACTTCAGTAATATTTCCCAACTCTTAACCTTTCCGGTGATATATAACTTAAGGCAGGGAAATTTTTTTATTATTTTTATATTCGTTTTTGAAAAAAACATGTTTTTCAACGGCAAAAATGTAAAAGTGTGTTCAGTATTTGACCAAAAACATATAAAATCCATCAAAATACAGTAATTTTGCATTACTCATCGTTTTCCTGATGAAATTTCCTTTCAATAAAAAAAGAACAAGTAAATCGACGAATAAGAACAATAGATACATGCAATCAAAGTTGAGTGGGGTGTGCCTAACCTCATGTGTACGCTACGGAAGTTTTTTGAGGATCGTACGATGAGGGTTAAAACAGATTTTTCAAGCTTTCAGTTAGGTCGAGGAAGTATCTGAAGAATTTCAAACAAGTTTTTTCTTATTTTATAGTATTTTACCAAATTTGAGGGATAGTTTGAGTCAGTTTAAGAGATATTTAAAACTATTTTACACTTGGAAGCAATAAAAAATATATGATAAATTTTCGGGAATCTTTCAAAGTTCAGAAGTATTTGTATTCTCCTCAGAAATTCTGAAATTCCTATATCTTTTTCAAACTACCTCAAGTTATTCCTAAAATTGTCTCAAAATCTTCCGGATTCGTTTCTGTCAATTTTGAATATTTTTTGTAGTTTTAAAATCTATTCAAATATTATCTTTTTTTCTCTAAATTAAGAGTCACTTTAAATATTCCCATGAATCTCAAGACTTTTCCATTATTTTAAAATCTTTGAAAATCTTTAAGAAAATCAAACATTTATCTTAAAATCTTCAAAAATCTACATTTTGTTTCAATTTGTTAACAATATTTTAAAACTTTTTTCAAAACTCTCTGATATGTTTTGGGATGACTCAATTGTTTGATTCGATTTTTACATTCTCATCATAATGAGGAGGTATTGATTTTATGTGAAAAATGACTTCCGTGGATTCCATCAAATGTCGACGTTTTGATGCCCCCTAAGTCAGAAAAATTAGTTTTTACGTCGGTATCCATTCAAACTATTCAACAAGAAAAATAGGTGAAAAAAAATCTCTTCATTTATTTAGAACAAATTTGTTCATAAACACTCTTTACAATGAATACAAAATAATAGTGTGAAATGAAGAAAAAATAATAAAATACATTTGCTTTATTTTGTTTGGTCTAATTCAACAGTTGCGAACAGAGGCACAATATTAACCAAAAATCAGGTTTTTTAAATATTCTAAAAAAAGACGAAGGAAAGATTATAGTTTTCAATTCGTAAAATTTGAAAAGATGCGTACTACAGTTTTGTTTTAAAATCGGTCTTAAGCTTATGTCATAATTTGTTCGTGTAAATTATATCTAGAAATTTGCTTTGATCCATTTTTTCATAGGACGTGCTGTTTTTGATTTAATCATAAAAAACATTACAAATAAACAAGTTAAATTTGTGTAAAAACGACTAGAGATTAATGGCAAATAAGGAACGAATATTAAAGTAACCATGAAAAGTAAAATTTGTACTTTATTTTGCTATATCTGAATGAACAGTTCGGAGCCGTGATACAGATGTTAATGCAGTATACATTTAATATATTAAAGTTGAACGTGATATAGAAAAATTCGCGTATTGGACAAATTTTATTCAAGTGCCAAGCACGAGATACGTGATGAGAATGTGTTCGTTAAAGCCGAAGGAGCTTTAGCAAAAGAGAATTCACTCTAAAAATCTACAATTTTTTAACATTTGGTGAAATCTTTTCAAAACATGTGGTCAAAAAGTTAAGGTCTGAAATTACTATCTTTATTATTAAAGAATGATTTACAATTGGAATTTTCTCCATTAGAAATAAATTTTCAGAATTAAAATACCAAAATCAATTTTTTGTAATTAGTTCCTTTTTAAAAAATTTCGAGACTAAATTAGATTAGAAAATTTTTCAATGTGAAAATTAATTATTATAACTGAAGAGAAGAAATTATGCAAAAAATTTGTAAACCTTTTTTTCTTAGGAAAGTAGATAATCCTCAAATGATTGATGATGAGACGATTATTCATATGTGTCATCGAATCTTTGCCAATAATAATCTCAATAACAATGATAAATCTTTTTAAGTCAATAATACTTGAACCTGTCATTATTTCCTAATTGTTAAATATGCAATTAAAAGTAGAATCCTGGGGGGGTTTAAAAGACTTGACACGGATTGATTGCATTTTAAAAATCAGGGAGAATTTTCTTTAATCAATTGTGATTATTGTGAAGATTAGAGGAAGATTACACAAAGATTAGAAGAAATTTTTGAGGATTTCTACACACAGTCGACAAATATACAACATTGAAAACCGCAGATTCTTGAGTATAAATTGATCGGAAATACGAGGAGAAAGTCATTTTAAGATTCATCAATATCACGATGTTCAGATTCAATCAGAATTTTTTTGCAATTGCTTTATTCTTATTTATTTTATCGACGAGCGCGATAGTGATTCCGGAAGTAGAATATTTGGATTTTCTTAATAAAGTGGATGTGGAAGATATTGTGAAAGCTTTAAAGGAACCCAGTGATGATGCTAAACTTACAACTGTAAGTTTCTAGGAATTTAAAATATATTTATCCAATTTTTATTCAAGATTCCTATTACCGACATTTCCGACTTCTAGGGCTTTTCAAGGATCGTGTCCGTGCTATGTTAGAAGAATTATTATTTTTAGCTTGGATGCGAGCCCTTGAATGGTTTAGATGTCGGTAAATGTCGGTAACATGAATATTAAGTGAAATGTGGTTTAGAAAATTTTGCATTATTTTAAAAACCCACGTTTTTAAACATTTTTAACAAATTTTTTAAATCTTCGAAATTTTTCAAAATTTTGACAGATTTTCGCACCTTTCGAAATCCCATCAAATTTCTTGACATTTATTGAAAATTCCTTGAAATCTTAGACATTTTTCGGAAATTGTGTGAAATCCTTTATGTGTGGAGTATTAGAAATATTTCAATTCTTTTGGAATCTTTAAAATAATATGAAATCTTATGAAATGTGAAATCCCTCAAAGTTTTTTTATTCCTATGAAACTCCTGGTATTCTCTAGAAATTTTAGAGATCTTTGCATTTTTTTCAAATCTTTAAAATACAGTAAAATCTTTGAAATACCATGAAATTCTTCAAAATCTCTTTTGACCCCTTCAATTCTTCAAAAATGACGTTAAGTTTCTTACAATCCCATGAAATTCCTGTGTGTTCTTTCGGAACCCTAGAAATCTTTACAATTTCTTGAAATTTTTATAATTCCTTCAAATTACTTGAAATCTTTCGAAATGTTGTGAAGGTCCTTAAAATACCACGAAATCCTTTAAAGTCTCTTAAAATCTGAGATATCTTTTGAAATCTCGAAAGATCATGGACATCCCACGAAACTCCTTGAAATTCCTTGAAATCCCATGAAATCCCTCAAAATCCCTCGAAATTACATGTAAACTTTAGAATTCTTTTAAAATCTTTAAAACTTCATAAAACTTTTTAAATCTCGTGAAATTTCTTTAGAAAATTTTTGAATCCTGTGAAATCCCTTATGCTTCATTGAAATCTCAAAATCATTTTTTTCCTTTTTAAATTGTTAAAATCCTGCCGAATCTTCAGAATACCATGAAATTCCTTAAAATATCTTAAAATCCCTTAAAATCTTTTAAAATGACGTGAAGTTCATTAACACCCCATGAAATTCTTAGCTGTTCTTTCGAAATCCTATAAATATTTATTATTTCGCGATATTTCTTGCAACTTGTTTAATTCTTCGAAATTTCTTCAGAATCTACTAAAATGGCGTGAAATTCCATATATAGCTACGAAATCCCTTTAAATCACATGAAATTTATTAAATTCTTTTAAAATATCTAAAACTTCATAAAACTTAAAATCCCTTAAAATTTCTCCAAAACCCTTCGGAGACATTTGAATCTTCTCAAATGACGTGAAGATCTTGACAATCTCATAAAATTCCTGTATATTTTCTTCGAATCCTAGAAATTCTTATAATCTCATGATATTTCTTTAAAAAATTTTAATTCCTTCAAATTACTTGAAATCTTCTAAAACAATATGAAATTCCTCAAAGTCTTTAGAAATCTCAGTAATTTTACGAAATCTTCAAAATCTCGTAAAATTACTTATTGATATTCTGAAAAATCTTATGAAATGTCTTGATATTCCTTAAAATCTTTGACATTTCTTGTATTATCATTCAAAATTGCGTGAAATCCTTTATAAGTTGAATCTAAGAAACACTTGTATTCTTTTTAAATATTCTAAGTAATGTGTAATCTCGTGAAATGTAAAATCCCTTGGAGTTTTTAAAATCCTATGAAATCCCTTGTGTTCTATTGAAATCTTAAAGAAATTTCAAATTTTTTGTAAATCTTTAAGATTCTGTCAAATCTTTAATATACCCTCAAGTTCCTTAAAATCCCATGAAATCCCCTAAATTCTCGATGAATCTTAGAAATCTCTCAAAATCTTCAAGAATCATCAAAATCCCGTAACATTTCTTGACATTCCTGAAAATCCCATGAAATCCCTTGAAATCACATCAAATCTTTTGAATTTTTTTTTCATCTTTAAAACGCCATCAAACTTTTGAAATCAAAAGATATTAAATATTTTCTTAAATTCCTCAAGATTCCTTAAAATCTTTGACATTTCTTAGAATATCTTAAAATTACGTGAAATCCCTTGTGTTCTCTTGAAAACTTGAAATTCTCATGTGAAATAACATAAATTTCCTTATAACGCCATACAATTTCTGTATATTCTATCCGAATCCTAGAAATCTCTCTAATTTCGCGATATTTCTTGATTTTTTTTAAATTCTCCAAATTAATTGAAATCTTTCAAAACGACGTGGAATTCCTTAAAATCCCGATAAATCTTTTAAATCTTTAGGAATCGTAGTAATTACTCGAAATCTTGAGAATCCTGTGAAATTCCTAGGCGTTCCTTAACATCTCATGAACACCCTTGAAATTTCTTGAATTCTTCTAAAATTATATGTGAAATTCCTTTCAAATATCATAAAATATACGAAATCTCTAAGAATATTTGATATCCATGAGCAAATTTGAAATTTAAAATATAATTTCAATATAACATTATTTTTAAAAAAACTATAGAACATAACGAATCCCATGCCTTAAAATATGTTTAAATTACGTGAAATTCCTTTCAAATCCCATGAAAAATTCAAAATCTCGCGAAATCTTTTAAATTCATTAAGAATTTTAATTTTTTTTTAATTCCTTGAAATATAAAAATATTAATGGACTCAATAGGACATAACGAATAGAAAATAGTGTTCCATATTGTTTAATATAAATTTTGTCTCTAAGAATAGATTTTTCATATTTTTTAGGTTGAATTGATTGATAAGTATGGCTACAATCCAGAAACACATACATTGGCGACTCATGACAAATACATTTTAGAAATGCACAGGATAACTGGGCCCAAAAACAATCCAAATCCTGATGGAAAACCAGCAGTCCTTCTTGTGCATGGAATTTTCATGAGTTCAGCTGATTGGATTATTTTGGGACCAGGAAAAGCCCTTGGTATGTTCAAAAGCATTTTTACATTCTCATTCTAATGAGAAGGTATTGGTTTTATGTAAAATTTGACTTGGTCGGTTTTCATCAAATCTCCACGTTTTGAGACCCCCTGAGCCAGAAAAAAAGGTTTTTACCAAGGTGTCTGTCTGTCTGTAGGCACGATAACTTTCGAAAAAATAATCAGATTGGGCTGTGCTTTGGCACACTTTTTTAGGGCCTAAAAAGAAAGAACAAGTTCGTTAACCAGCTATTTCGGATGAAAATTCAAAAAGTGAGCACATTTTGAAAATTTTTGAGAACACTTTTTGAAGATTTGGAAATTGTATGGACGGTTGTTAGTAGTAAGCAAAAAGAGCAAAAAATATCCTGATGACTTTTTCAGATAAAAAAAAAATTACCAGAGTTATAGCATTTTCAAAATTCCAAAAAACAAACGAAAATGAACATTTTAAGCCGAAAAACGCACGTTATGAAAAAAAGTCAAGATAAGAAAAACGTTGATTTTTGAACACCTTACAATATTTTCATAATAACTTTTTGAATTTTTCAAAAAAATAAAAAATTTAAATTCTGATCGCACAACAAAATAATGAGAAATCAAAAATTCCATTTTGCTGTGAAACTATGCAAGATACGACAAAAGATGACTGGACCAAAATTATGCATCTAAAAAAGATCTACAAATTTGTTATTATTCACTTTTTGATATGACGCGTAGTTTTTGTTTTATTCATAAAAAACAGCATTGAAAATAGAAAAAATAAATTTTTAGACGAATAACACAAGCTACGAAAAACATGACGAAGACAACATTTGTTCATTCAAAGAAGAGGTACAAATTTTTTATCCATCATGTTTCGATAGGACGCGTAGTTTTTATTTTATTCGTGAAAATAACATTGACAGTAAAAGAAATCAAATTTTTGGAAAACTTTGGAAAAATCCATTTTCGTTGTAAGAATATATTCAAAATGAAAAAAATAACTTTTTTGAAAAACGGAAAATCTAAAATAACATTTTAACTAATAAAATTTGTCGCTTAATTTATATAATTATTCTTGATTTGAAATCAAATGCAAATCGCGAAGCGCGACGCCCAAATCGCGCGCCGTAAGTGCGCTCAAACTTTTTTGTTTCTATTATACGGTGCACAGAACCGAGCGTGGAACTCAAGGTTCAAATGAATTTGAAATCAAATATTGACCGCGAAGCGCGAGTATCTGGATGAGAATGTGTTCCTTAAGGTCGATAGAATCTTGAGTAAATAAATTTCCTTTTCAGTCTAAAATAAAAACAAATTTAACAATCACTTCATATGTAGAGGTTTTGATAATTTTCTAATATTTAGAAATAAACTTTTTCTTTCATCGAAGTCGAACACGAAGTTCAAAGATCTAGAGGAATCGAGCGTAAAGCGCGATGTGAATACGCCCGAGCGCGTAGCGCGAGGTGAATACATAATCGAGTGCGAAGCGCGAGATAAATATATGATCGAGCGCGAAGCGCGAGATCCAACAGTCGCGCGCCCTAGGCGCGCTCAAACTTGCGAGCGAAGCGAGCCGCGCGCGAAGCGCGCGATGAGAATGTGCCCGCGAAGCGGGCAGATTTTTATATACTGAATTCCACATAATTAAAGAAGATTATATATAATATCTAAGTTTAAAAATCTTTGACAAATAAAGTAAGTTTTATAATTTAATAACCTACGTTTAAAGAAAATATAAAAATATACTTTACAAAATAAATGTTTGTTGTAGGATATATTTTGGCAGATGCTGGATACGATGTTTGGATAGGAAACGTTAGAGGAAATACTTATTGCAGAAAGCATCTTAATTCTGCCATTAATGAAAAAGACTTTTGGTCCTTCAGGTAAAATTGATAATTTTTAATAAAAGCAGTTTCAAAAAAACTGTTTTCCATTATTTTGAAACAATTACTGATATTTTTAATTCAGACCCCAATTTTGCTTCACTCTCAAATAATTTATTGTAGATTATACATTAGGTGGTCCAAAATCTTTTCTCTCGAATTTTCATGTATATCGTCCCCATTCGAATTCACGAGAAACTAAATTCGTTAAAAAGAATGATTTTAGTGGTAACAATAATTTAAGAGAATATAATTATAAACAATAATAATTTGTTCTTACAATTTTGTTTTTTGAATTTCGTTCATTATTGCCTCGATCTCAGTGGAGAGTATACAAAATCTTGAATATTTCGTATAAAATAGCAAATTATTTTTATTTTTTGTAGATTTAAACGAATTTGAGGTGATATGCATGAAAATTCGAGAAAAAATTATAAGGCATTTTTAGACCACCCTATGTGCATTCATTTTAGATTGAAATCAAAGTCTTCTCTGAGATTATAAATTTTAATATTAAGTAGTGCCAGGATTACTGAATAATAATCCAAATAATTCTCATTCTCACTTTTTTTAAAGCTGGCACGAAATTGGCACACGAGATCTACCAGCAATGATCGACTTCATTTTGGAAAAAACTGGGAACAAAAAGATTTTTTACATTGGTCATAGTCAAGGCACTACAAGTTTCTTCGTAATGGCTTCTGAATTGCCTGAATATAATAACAAAATCATTTCAATGCATGCTTTAGCTCCTGTGGCTTATTGCCAACACATGACAAGTCCACCTCTCAGATTTCTTTCGATGATCGATGATCAACTTTCGGTAATTCTATTATAACAAGATTTTTAAATTTGAAAATAAATCTTCAACAACATAAACTCAGAAAAAGTTAAATTGTGTAACAGAATTGCACAAAGAGCCTTAAAAAGCGAGAAAAGTATGTTTGCAAAAACCAGTGTGATCGACTCAGTGGAGAGAATCATATAACAAAGGAATTTCTCGTTTTAAGGCTTTTTGTGCAATTCTGTTACACAAGTTGACTTTTATTGAGTGAATATTTTTATGGATTTACCCAAAATTTACTTAGGGACCGTCCAAAAAATAAGTTTTCAATTCCATTTTTTAACCAAAAATGGATTACTGAAATTTGCAGTTCAAAAAATTAATTCTCAACCAATAAAAGACGAATTCGTAACAAAAAATTGAAATTATCAAGCTGAAACGACAAAACAGTTGAATTTTCATCAAAAAAGTTAATATTCACCGAAGTGTAGTTGAATTTCTAACAAGAAAGTTCATTTATAACCAAACAGTTGAATTTGAAACTCAAAACGATCAATTTTCAAGCAAAAACGGAATAATTAAATTTTGCAGTTCCAAAATACATTTTCAACTAGAAGAAAACGAACATTGAACAAAACAGTTCAATTTTCTACCAAAAAATACGAATTTACAACAGAGCACATACATTTTTCACTAATATAGTTGAATTTTCTACCCAATTTAATTTTCCACGAAGAAAATTAATGTTCTACCAAAAAATATGAATTATCTACAAAACAGTTAAATTATCAACCCCAGAATATCATTTTTGAATGAAAAAAGTCAATTTTCTACTGAATAGTTAATTTTTCTGAAAATCAGTTCAATTTTCAACCAAGAATATGAATTTTCAGTAAAAAAGTTAATAATTTACAAAATAGTTACAATTTCATAAGAACAGTCTAATTTTTAACTAAACAGTTGCATTTTTAACCAAGAAGGATAAATATTTAACCAGGAAGATTAATTTTCTAAAATTCAATTTATTCAGAAAATAAGATCTCCTTTCACTCCGCTGAGAGAAAAGAGAGAAAAGATAAGATCTTTTTTTCGGAATAAATTGAATTTAATAAATTTTCGAAACAAACTTTCGACCAAATAGATAAATTTTCAACTAAAATTATGAATCTTCAACAACAAACTGAATTTTCAACAAAAGAGATCAACCCAAAATACGATTTTTTAGACAAGAAGAATAATTTTCTGAAAACGAAATAGTTAATTTTTCAACCAAAGAAATGAAGCTGCAACCGAAAAAATGAACTTTCAAGAAAGCAGTTCAACTTTCAACCAAATAGTTGCATTTTTTGACCAAAATATATGACTTTTTAAAAAACAGTTACATTTTTAACAGAATAATTAAATTTCGAACCACATAGTAGAATGTTTAACCAAACCAAAAAATATGAAGTTTTAATCATTTTTCGATTTTCTTATTGGATTCTATTATTTCAGTTCACATTTAACCGAAAAAATTATAAAAGGGGGAAAAGGAGGAAGTATCTTGAAAATAGGTGTCAAAAAAAGAAATCTTGAAAGAAGGGGAAAAGAGGGTAATAGTGGAAAAAGTATGAAAATATTTTCGTTTGTAATGGTACAAATTTAGGGCCCTACAAACGTTCCTGAGTATACTTTTTATTTAATTTTCAAAATTTACAGTTATTGCAAAATAAATCTCGGTAAGGTAATGTAGTTCATGGCCGGTCCCTATATTTGACAAATTCTTATATTTTTCATTTATTCTTTTATATTTATGAATAATTGTACGATACTGACGAATAGTTTATGATTTCAGCTCGTGACGAAATTCTTCGGTATGTATGAACTTCGTCTGACAAAAGAATTTTATGACAAATTTACATCAAAATTGTGTGCCGAAAATTCTATTCTTCAGCCTATGTGCAGTAATCTTCTCTTTATGATTAGCGGGTTCAATCCAAGCCAAATGAATATGGTAAATTCATAGCAAGTGAAAATTATAAACAATTAGTAGCAAAAAAAAAACATTTTTCAATTGTGACTTTTTTTCTCAGACTTTGCTTCCTACAATGTTGGGTCATACTCCAGCAGGTGCATCTGTAAAACAAACTCTCCACTATTCGCAACTCATGAAAAAAAGTATTTTTTTATTTTTATAATTTCAAATCGATACATAAAAATTGCAAATTATTATAATTTGTAAGATACTGAATATTTTTGCAGATTACTTCAGGCAATACGACTACGGATTTATTGGCAATTTGAAGAAGTATGGAAGATTATCACCTCCTGATTACGACCTGAGTCTAATTACAACACCTGTGATTTTACATTACAGTGCCAATGACTGGCTGGCTCATTTAAAGGTATTTTCATATACTATATAAAATATTATTTTAAATTCAAAAAACTATTTAACTTAAAATCTAAAGCGAAAAAAAATTGAAAGAATTTTGCAAAATTTTGTGTACATTTTTTTAACTAAAACACTGATAATGTATGCACATTTTTTTCAGGACGTGGAAAGCCTTTATAAAGAACTGGGAAATCCGGTCGCTAAAGTCCGAGTTCCTCTGAACGAATTTAACCATTTGGACTTCCTTTGGGCGAAAGATGCTAATACGTTGCTTTATGAGAAAATTTTGAGTTTCATGTCTCGTTACGAAGATGAAACAATAATTTAATTTATTGGTAATGGAGTAAATGAAAAGACTGAAATTATTTTATTTGGAATAAATGTATTTAATAATAGAAGTTTGATTTATTTATGTTAATATATTTAGGATTTTAGCAAGTTTTTATTCAATCTAAACTAAGTCAATCGTAATATGGATGGAATAAAAAAAATCACAAATGAACTTTAGAATTTAAAAAAACTCAATCAAACAGTTACAGTTACTATCAAATAGTTTAATTTTCAAGCAAAATAGTCGAATTTTCAAACAAAAAAGACTAAAATTAAATCACAAGTATTCATATTTTCAAAGGAATAGTTCAATCCTCAAGCCAAAAATACGAATTTTTTACATGACAGTTGAATTTTTACCAACCAAGGTCAATCTTCAACCAAGAACGTTTTTACAAAAAAATATGAATTTTCAAACCAGAGAGACGAATTTTCTACAAAGATGAATTTTCAACCAAATAGTTGACTTTATAAACAAAAAGGATTAAACTTCAACCAATAGCTGTTGAATTTTTAACCAAATAGTTGAATTTGTAACAAAATAATTAAATTTCCAACAAAATAGTTGAATTCTCAACATAAAAAATTGAATTTTCAACCAAATAGTTGAATTTTTAATCATATAGTTGAATTTCCAACCCGGAAAGGTGAATTTTTAACTAACTGTTCGAATTTTCAAACAAAAAAGATTAAACTTCAACCGGAAACAGTTGCACTTTTGAAGAAAGAGTGGACTCTTTCTTCAAAAGTGCAACTGTTTCCGGTTTGATTGGAATCTTCATGCCAAAAAGGCATAGTTTTAAGATGAAAGGAGAGGAGTTTTCAACCAAATAGTCGAATTTGTAACAAAATAATTAAATTTGTAATAAAATAGTTGAATTTTCCACCATAGTGTTGAACTTTTAACCTGCGAAGGTGAATTTTCAACAAAATGATCGAATTCTTAAACAATAACAAGATTAAACTTCAACCAAAAAAAGTGAATTTTCAACAAAACATTTCAATTTTTGATAAAAAAAAAATACATTTTTTAATGAACAGTCGAATTTGTAAGAGACTAATTAATTTTTCAACAAAATAGTTGAATTTTCAACTAAAATTATGAATTTTTAACGAAAAATGTAATAGTTGATATTTCAATAAAAAAAAAAGATTATAGTTCTTAATAAAAAATAGTCGAATTAAAAAAAAGATTTTAATTTCAAATTCAGAACAAATAAGTGCAACCAAAAAGGCAAGTTCTCTACAAAAAAGGAGAATTTTCTACCCGGAGTTTGAATTGTCAACAAAAAAGTTAATTTTCAACCAAATAGTTGAATTTTCTACGAAAATAATAGAATTTTCAACCGAAAAAGACAATTTTTCAACAAAACAGTTGAATAATCAACAAAAAAGTTGATTTTTATGCAAATAGTTGAATTTTAAACTAAAAAAGATTAATTTTTTTCCAAAACACAAAATGAAATGGTTAAATTTTCAGTGAAGAAAATAAATTTTCAACGAAAAAGAAACAAATGGTCAAGAAAATATGTAGTTAAATCTGCAACCAATGAAATAAATTTGTAACCATGTAGTTCAATTCTGAACCAATTAGTTGAAGTATTAAAAAAAAAAGAAGAATGATCAATAAAAAGTTTATTAGTTGAATTTCCAACTAGAAAAGATACATTCTGAGCCAAAAATGGATTAACTTGATTTTTAGTTGGGAAAATTATTTTTTAACTAAAATAAAACAAGTATTAAATAAAGTAGTTGAGTCTTTAACCATGTATTAGAATTTTTATCTAACGCAGATGAAAATAATTATGAATCGAAAATATAATATTAGACTTTTTAATTAATAATAATAACTTGCAACGA
>CAKNXH010000116.1:666707-771015 GCA_932178445.1 Andricus quercusramuli
ATTATTAATTAAGGTGAAAAACAAGAAAAAGGAGAATTTTCTTGAAAATGGGCGAAAAAAAGGGAAAAGAGTGTGAAACCGCTGTATTTAGATTCATCATTTGTAAAATAGGACCACTAATTTTCATTTTTTAAACATTTCAAGAAATTATTATTCACATTTATATTTACCCAGTATGATTTCACATACTGCGATGATCCCTAAAATATTATCTGCCCCCTCCCCCAGTCCTAATTCATCACAAAAAATGTTAAAAAATTAAGAAGTAATTTCTCGTGATGCAAAAAATTTCAAAGAATTTCCAAAAATAACATCAATTTTCATGTAACTTCGAGGTTATTTATAACATTCTAATGAAATTTCAAAGAATTTAGTCAGGAGATTAAAAAAATTTTAAAGAATTAAACAAATTTGAAGAAAATTTCAATATTTCAAGATATTTCAAAAGATTTTAAAAAATTTGAGAGATCTTAGGATATTTTACATAACTGCAAATGAATTTCAATAAACTTTAGAAGATTTGAAAATTTAAGGATATTTTGAAAGAGTCGAAGGAATTTTCAAGAGATTTTAACGGATTTAGCAGATTTTCGAAGATTTAAGTAATTTTGAGGAATCTTTAAGACTTTCAATACTCTTTTTAATGAATTTTACAGGATCACAAGGGATTTTATAGGACTTTAAATATTTAAAGGGATCTCAAGAAAATGTCAAGAAATATCATGAGATTTCGTGTAACTTTAAAGGATTTTAAGAGATTCTGTAGTATTTTAATCAAAATTTTAAAGGAATTATTCACAAGAATTGAAGGATATTGCAAAGCATTTCTAAGATTTGAAAAGGTTTTCAATACTTGAGAGTATTTCCAAGAATTTTGAAAAATTTGAAAGACTTTGAAGAATCTTCAAGATTCTAGGATATTCCAAAATATTCTAAGGAATTTTGAAGGTCTTAAAAAAATTAGAGAGATTTCAAAAGATTTCAAAGTATTCAAAGTATTTTTTTATTTTAGGTTATTTTAAAGGATTCCAAGGAAGTTCCATGAAATAAAAAAAGTTTTTAAGGAATTTCAAATAGTACTACTTTCCAACCGAGCAAGTCACGCCTACCCCGAAAGGGAAATGGCTTAATGGTATAATAATAATAATCATCAAACTGCACGTAAGTTCTCGGGATTTTGTAACATTTCAATTAAATTTCAAAAGAAACATTCACAAAAATCGAGAGAGATTTTCAATATTTTGAGATATCTTCAAAGATTTTTAAGAATTTTAAAGATTTTAGGATGTATTACACGATTTCAAAAAATATCAAAGGATTATAAAGATTTTACGGTATTTCGAAAGATTCTAGGGAATATTTAATACATTTTAGTGGATTTATCCGATTTCCGAGGATTTAATTTTAAAGATTCTAGGGTATTTTGAAAGATCCCAAGGATTTTTCAAGATCTTTGGAAAATTTTAAAGGTTTCCAAAGGATTTTAGTTTTTTTTTTACAAATTCTAAGGAATTTTCAAAAGCTTTGAAAAATTTCAAAGAATTTCAAAAGATTACAGGAAATAAAATTTCGTGTAACTTCACGAGATTTAATAAAATTCAATGAAATTTCAAAGAATTTATCCACAAGAATTGAGGCATTCCAAAGACTTGAAGACATTTTAGGATATTTTACACGACTTCAAGCAATTTCAATAGATTTTTAAAAATTTCAATGGATTTTAAAGATTTGAGGATACTTTTACAAATCATAAGGAATTTTCCAAAGCTGTGGAAAATTTTAAGGAATTTCAATTTTAGGATATTTTAAAAATTCCAAAGAATTTTTAATTCATTTGAGTGAATAAATGGGATTTCAAAGAATATGAAATATTTTAGTTTATTTCAGAAGAGTTCGAAGAATTTAATTAGATTTCAAGAGATTTCAAAGGAAAAATTCCAAGGAATTTTGAGAAGATTTTAAAGGATTTATCAAATTTCTGAGGATTTCAGTTATTTTAAGGGTTTAATAAGGGTTTAATAAAGGGTTTAATAAGCTTTTAATAAGTGGTTTTAATATGTTTTTGAAAATTTTAGGGTATTTTAAAAGTTTCCAACGAATTTTCGAGATCTTTAAAAAGTTTTAGGCGTTTTCAAAGGATTGTAGAGTGTTTTTACAAATTCCAAGGAATTTTTGAAAGCCTTGGAATATTTTGAGGAATTGCAAAAGATTTGAAACAATTTGAAATATTTTAGGATATTTTAGACATTCCAAAGAATTTGTTATTGATTTGAGTAATTAAATGGATTGTCAAGAAATTGGAAATATTTTAGGGTATTTCATAAGATTCAAAGGAATTTCAATAGATTTCAAGAGTTTTCAAATGATTTGAAAGATTTCAAAGTATTTCAAAAAATTCCAAGGAGTTTTCAAGAGATTTTAACTGATGTAGCATATTTCCGAGGATTTCAGTTATTTTAAGGGACACATGAAAGGCTTTCAATAAGGTTGTTAAATTGATTTTGAAGATTTTAGGGTATTTAAAAATATTCCAAGCTATTTCAAAAGATTTCAAACAATTGGTAATATTTTAGGCAACTTTAAAGGAATACAAGGAAGTTTCTAAAGATTTAAAAAATTTCAAGGAATTTTAAATAAAGTTATCAAATTTCATGTAACTTCAAGGAATTTCGTAACATTTCAATAAAATTCTAAAGAATTTTTTTATTTCAAGGTACTTCTAAATATTTCAAAGAGCTTAAAAGATGTTAGGGTACTTAAAAAATATCTATGAAAACAAAGTTTTTTCACAATTTTTGAAATGATTACTACCCACAAAATCATTTAACATTTTTTTAATTTATCGTTTTTTGCAACATTTACTAAGAAACTTTTAGATATGGTGAACTTCTTTTATAGGTTTGACGACAGAATAAACATAAATTTAAAAAAAAGCTTTAGCGAAATTTTCGAAATGGGTAACGTGGAAAAAAAGCGATAATTAATAAAAGAAGACGCGATTGCGTATGACATTTTCATCTCCATTTAAACAAAAAGATGGGAATATTGTGAAATTTGTAAACCACTAGTAATTGAACATATGTAAAATTTACTACTGCGAAATAGAAAATTAAAAGTTATTTGCACACTTGAGCTATTTGATTTTCCAGAAAAGGGGCTATTTGCTTCATAAATCTCATTGTCGTTGTTTGATGTACAGAACTGTCGGTAAATTAAGCCAATTAAGTTATAGATAAGAACAATGAATATTTCACTTTTCTTTCCCGTGAAACTATAGCAGGGCTTTTTAAATTGTCTGCTTTCAAGAAATTTAAAAAAAGTAGTCTACTTCTTCTAGGAAAATGAGGGGTCTTGGTATCTTCCTCATCTTTGTGGTTGTCCTTGATTCTGTGGGTTCGTATAATTCTATTGATTATGAAAAAAATCAATCAAATAAGAAAAAAATTCTTAAGAGCTAATTATACATATTCAGGGTCCTCTCTAGGGTGGTCCAAATTCTTTTTTTCGAATTTTCATGCATATCGCCCGGAAATGTGTTAGAATCCATGAAAAATTAATCCTTTTTTTTTGTTTTGAAAAAAGAAAAAATAATATTCAGAGGTGGCGCACGCCATGTGAAGTCGTCAATATTAGGTGAATCGTGTTTGAACTCAACATTTCTCTTCACAACTATCCATAGAATATGAATAAACTACTACTTTTTGAATATCGACCCCATGAGTCTGTTTTGTAGGGTCCCAAAAAACCCCATGAGTGAAAAAATGGGTTTTTCGTGTTTTTATCGCTAATTATGATTTTTTTGCGGTTTTCTTTGCGCACGCATTGTTTTTATTAGATAAGATACTACTTTATAATGATGATAATAAGATGTTCAAATAAATTGATTCAACAATTTATTATCATTTTTAGCAATTTTCTCGTAGAATAGAGTTAGAGAGTAGCGGTTTTTTCAAAAATGAACCACTTTTTGTTCAATTTTTAAGTGGAGTGAGGTAATACTCAATTATTCTTAAGAAACGTAATTGTTTAAACAAATAATTATTGTTGAAAACTATTTTCTCCTATAGTAATGCTAAATAGTTGCGGTTTTTTCTGAAATATTTCACTTTTCGTCAAATTTTAACTTACTTAGTGAAGTAATAAATAATGCATGTTATGGAACATACTTATTTCGACAATTTATTATTGTTTATAATTATCTTTTCTTAGTTAGCTGCTAGCAAGTTGCGATTTTTTTCTGAACTTTTCAATTTCTTGTCAACTTGTCACTTAGTAATTCAATAATTAATGCAAGTCAAGAACAAATATCAAATATTACTAATAATTTTAACGGAAAAGCTCTCAGCTATCATGTCAAGGAAAATTTTCAAAATTTAAATAATATTCTGAATATCTGTTTTATTTCAGAAAAATATATTCATAAAAAAGAAAGAGATTTTTTAAAATATATGATCCTCTCTAATTTCGATTTATTATTTGTTCATAGTTAAAAAGGTAAATCAAAGTTAAACATTTCAGAAAAAACCGCAGCTTTCTAGCACTTATATCTAAAGAAAGATAGTAATAAACAATAATGATCTTTTTGATCACTTCAAGCGAAAAATAGACAAATAGTTAAGATTTTGAGAAAAACCGCAACTTCCTACCATTAGGCGAAGAGAACATTATTAATGATAAAAATAAATTTTTGGAACAATTATTTTTGTTCACTCGAAATAATTATTACTTTACTCTAACTGAAATTTGAACAAAAAGTTAAAAATTTTAGAGAAAATCCACAATTTCTTGCATTATTCAAAGACAATATTATCAACAATAATAATAAATTATTCAAACAATTGAGTTTGTTAAAAATAATTAACTTTTACCTCAAGATAATTGATAATTGGACAAGAAGTGGAACATTTTTGAGAAAACCGTGACTGTCTGTCTCCATTGTAAGAGAAAATTGCTAGAAAAAATAGTAAATTGTTTAAAAACTTTATATGGAAATACAATTATCAGCATAAAGTTGTATTTTATGTATTATGAACAATTCGCATTAGAAAAAATAGCAGGAAAATTATAATAAGCGCTAAAAATATGCAAACCCCATTTTTTCACTTATGGGGGTTTTTTTTGGGACCCTATAAAGAGAATTCTGGAGGTGTTATTTGATAAGTGATATTTTATTCGTATTCTATGGCACCTAAATATCATTTTCCTCAAAACAAAAAACATGGATTTATTTTTGTGGATATTCGAATAAATTTTTGGGTGATATGCATACAAATTCGGGGAAAAAATGTTCCAATGCATTTTTGGACCACCTTAGTCCTCATGGGCTACTTTTCAACAAATTTCTGTTTTCGATTTTCAAAATTTTTTTCGATTGTATATATTCCTATTTTTCCATAGAAAATTAAATTTATTTATCAAACTTTGTAAAAATTATTTGTCTTGAATAAGCGTCAGGTTGAATATAAGTGAACTTGATTGCCAAAAGGAGATTATTTAATTGTTATAGCTTTTTTCCGCATGCAAAACATACTTTGAGCTTAATCTAAATAAATTTACTCAGGACTGAATATGTTAATTAAAAAAGGTCATAAACATGAAAAACGTGAAAAATATAAAAATGTAATGGAACGGTGCGATGGTATAAAATTTTTTACTCTATTGAAATTAAAAGAAACTATGTAATTTCTTTGAATATTCTGAATTTCCTGAATTCTTTGAATTCTCTGAATTTCTCAAATTACCTTGATGCTCCGAAATACTTAGGAATTCATAGAATGTTCTATGAATTTCCGAAATACCCTGAAATCCGTAATTTTTTCGAAGTCTCTGAATTCTTTGAATATTCTGCATGTTCTTAAATTTTTGAATTCCCTCAATTTTCCTTCTATATTCGGAATTCCCTGAATTCTTTAGATCATCTGAATGCTTTGGATAATGTGAATTCTTCAAATTCCTTGAATTCTCTAAAATCCTTTCATATTCTGAATACCCTGAAATCTTAGAAATTGCTGAATTCCTTGAATAATTTGAATTTCTTAAATATTCTCCATTCTTCAAATTTCTTGAATATCCTAAATTCTCCTAATTCCTTAAATATTCTGAATTCCCTCAAGTCCTTGAACTCTCTGAATTCCTGAAAATCTCTGAATCCTTTCAATTCTCGAATGCTTTTGATTTCTCTGAATTTCCTGAACTCCTCGAATATTCTGAATTATCGAAACTTTTTAAATGTTCCGAATTATCTAAATGCTGAAAAATCCCTTAAATTCTCTGGATTTTTCAACTACCCTGAAATTCTTAATGACCCTGACTTCCTCGAATTCTTCGAATATCCGAAATGCCCTGAATTCATTAAATTCTTTGAATGCTCTGAAATCCCTGGATATTTTTGAATTTCCTTAAACCATCGATAATTCTGAATTCGTCCAATATTCGAACTTTTCTGGATTTCTTGAATTTCTTGAATTACTTGAATTATTTGAATTCCTTGAATTCTTTGAATTTCTTTAAGTCTTGAAAGTCCTTGAATTCTTGGAATTTCTGGAATTCTTTGACCTCTTTGAACTCTGTTTATTATTTAGATGTGTTGAGTTCTTTGAATTCCTTGAATTCTTAATGTTCCTTGAATTCTCCAAAATCCTTTAATATTCTGAATTCCTTCAATTCCCTGTATTCCCTGAATTCATAATATTTAAATCCCTGAATACCTTCTATTCAGCTGAATAGAAATCTCTGAAATAGAAGTCTGAAATCCCTGCATTTTTTCATTTCTTCTGAATTCTTCTGAATTCTTAGCAATATATTGAAGTCATTGAAATCCAGGAAATTATCAGAATTTAAAAATAATGAAAGGAATTTAAGGAAATTAGACCATTCTAATGAAGTTTAAAGAATTTAAAAGCACTTGAAGAAGAATAAAAACATTTCAGGCTATTCAAAACAGTGTAAAAGAATACATTGAATTTAAAGAACGCAAAGGAACTCAAAGAAATGAAACCTTCAAAATTACTCATTCAATACTGATGCATATTTGAAATTTGACTATTTAACTATATAATAACTTTAAATTAAAATCCACCACAATTTCATAATTAAAAAAAAAAACAAATTCAAAAATGAATATTTTTGTGGTAGATTTCTAATTTTTCAAGCCCCTTTTTACATTAATCTGTGAAAAAAAAATAAAAAACTTGTGCAGGAAAAATTAACTAATGTTTTCCGAGCGATGGGGCTCGTCTATAATTGCTAGTAGTTGAATAATTTGAAATCTTAATTGCAAATCTCTTTTTATTTTAATAGATTCAAGTTCACCGGGCAGGCCTAAAAGAGACAAAAACAAGGCCCCTTCTGATCTAGATGTGAATCTTGGCATTGGTCCTTTTGACACTCAAAATTCGGAACAAGGTAGTTATAACTCTAAAATTTCAAGTTTGAAATTGTCCAAAGTCAAAGAAAAAACTTTAAATTTGTAATTTTCAAATTTAAGTTCTTCAAGTTAAAAAGCTAAAAATTGTATCTTGAGTTGAATTTTATGTTGTACAATAATCAATTCTCTTTTGCTTTTTATAGATGTTTTAGATCAGACAAAAAAAAAACGGGGTCCTAAATCTAAGCCTTGCAACTTTCTAGAAAACGCAGGTATGTATAACTCTCCAATTTCACGAGTATAGTTTTTAAAAATTACAAACTTTAAAATTTAGATTCTTGAAGGTAATGTTTCGAAAATTAGAAATTAAAGAATTCTAACAATTTAGTATTCAGACTTGCACAATTTTAAATTAAAAACCACCAGCTCAATTCACTTCGTTGAGTGCTGAGGCGAAAACAATGGACCAAATGCATGAGACAAAACTTTATTTCTGTAATATCTTCATGATGAATAATAATTATTCTCATTTTATTATTTCATTCAATAGCTCTTAAGACATTAATTTTTCTTCGATTACACTGAGATAGAAAAAATTAATTTTTACGAAGATAATAGTAAAATAGGGCAAAATAATTGTTCTCCCCTCAGCACTCAACGAAGTGAAGTTAGCTGAAGGTTGAAGTGAAAATACCTAATTTTTTAACGTATCAAGCGTCGTATATTTGAAAATTTTAATTTTCGATTTCAATAGCGTTTTCATTGCATAAATTTGAAACGAGTCTTTTTTGTTACATATGGTGGAAATGTTGAAGTGCGCCCAGGTTCCTTCATCTCTTTTTATAGATTCAGCTGTGCTATAATATCGCTTAATAATCCTATCTCTACTGTTCTTTACAGATGGGTCAGAACTAGTAAGAAGAAGATCGAAACCTAAAGATGACAAAGACCGAGAACAGCTTCCTAAATCGAAAAAAAAACCAGGCCTTAAAATGATTCCTTCCACTTCTGCAAATCCTGATCCTATGCTTCCTAACACACCAGCTCTTCATAATCGTGGTACTCATTATCCTGGTCCTCAATATCCTGGTCCTCAATATCCTGGTCCTCAATATCCTGGTCCTCAATATCCTGGTCCTCAATATCCTGGTCTTCAATATCCTGGTCTTCATTATCCTGTTCCTCAATATCCTGTTCATCCGTTTCCTGCTCCTCATTATCCTGTTTATCTATATCCTGTTTATCATTATAATGTTCCTCATCCTCAAGTTCATCAAGATCCTGATTCTCAATATCCTCCTCATAACGGCGGAGGCTTTCATTCGGGTCCGTCTTCGGCATATGCTGGAAATATGGCTCACTCACCACCTGAAGGATATTCTGACGATAATTTTTCCGGTAAAGGTGAATCTTCTGGATTCAATAACCCAGGGAAATAGTGGTTCGAGTGAAAACGGATATAGAACCAATTAATTAAAAACAACAATTCAGCACAAGAGTTAAACTCTATCAAACTAGTTTCTATGTGAAGAAACTTGTTCGTGAAATAATTATTGAAAATAAAAAAGTAGCTTAGAGAAAAATGTGTACTTTACTGTATATTTAGGGTTTCGTATGTAGAACAGTGGACCAGAATCCACTAAAAGTGGCCAAAATTAGATTTTTTGTCGAAATTGTGGGCGATTCATGACTCTTTATTCTTTTCCTCACCCGGGAAAACCTATACCTATGGAATAATTCATGTCATATATATTAATAATAACCTTGATTTAAAAAGAAACCACCATATTTGAAAACGATGAATAACATCTTTGAACTCCTAAATCCAACATATACTTCGAGTGTATTTGTGGGCTTATAAACTTCTTGGGTCCGATACGTATTTTGGGACTTACAGAGCTTCGTCACAAAAATTGATTCGAAATCGGCTAACGCAGACAGTTTCTATGTTATTTGTAGATTAAAAATCAGATGAATTTGAAATCCTAGCTGATCCCTCCCGTTACGCCTATTTTAATTTCTTAACGTGTAGAAAGCTGTAGTACGAAGCTTAAAAAGTCTCTCCGGTTAAGTTTAATGAGTCTTTCATTTAAGCTCAAGTTTTGAAACTTTTTACATGTAATGGTCACCACAAACATGACTTTTTTTCCTAATTTCCAGAATTTTTGGTCAGCCGCTCTCTGAATAATGCCACTTTTTCAGCTGTACCGTTTTTTCGAAAAACGTTGTGGACAACTCGAAGGATTATTAAAATTCATAAAAAGTATGTCAAACTAATCATTTTATAATACTACCCCACTATTTAAAATGTGTAATTACCTATAATTTATAAAAGACTTGGAATAAATATTAAGTCAATGTTTTTTTTGCCCAGAGCCGCATTTAGTACAGGGACCAGCGCAGCCACGGCCACAGGGCCCCCACCAATTAAGGGCCCCCGCCAATGCGGAAGCAATTGAAAATTCTCCATGCAAACGCTTCTCCATTGGCTCCTGCTTCGATTACCTATTTTTTTTGTTTTTTTTTTTGTTTTTTAGAAGCCAGTCCCTGGTCACCGCTTAAGGGCCCCCACATTCTAACCGGCCCTGGGGCCCCCACAACCCTAAATGCGGTCCTGTTCTTGCCTAAGCACCGTAACTTGGCGTTTTAAAATACATATCATGTGCAGTAGTCTTTCTTGAAGAAAAGTTGTTGGTATTGTTGATGAGTTATTATTTAAATATTCTCTATACATTTTTAATTATCACCACTACCGCTGGGTGTCGCATACAAATATTTCAAATGCCATAGTAGAGATCGTGAACCATTATTTATATGTATAACAGCGAAGCCAGCTCGAAACGTCGATTTTCAGATTTTTCATGATTTAAAAAAAGTTTTAAAATCGCTCTTTCGTATTACGCAAGAATTAAATTTTTATCTGCGAAATTAGAATTGTTAAAAAAGCTATGAAGTGAGGCGTAAATCGCCGGCGACTCACCTCGAAATAGGCGCGCGCGCCTATTTCGACGCGTGGAGACTCCCCAGATGCGGTCATGAGCGGAGGGCATGGATTCCAATGATTATCCCCACTCTCTGAGTCTTATTCTTCTCAATTGTTAAAAGCTGTAATTGAATATTCATCACTTCATCTAGAGTTTTATAGTGTTACTCAATTTAATTAGAATATAAAATTAATTTAATCATTTGATAAGAAAATAATACGAGAATACAACAAAAAACTGAATAAAAGAAGAGGCTATGCAATCACTGCGTCCCACAGTGAGGAAAAAGTACATTCTTTGGTTCGAAAAACAATTCCTGCTCAATCTGTGGACCGATTTAGATATTTTTTTCTTTTAGAAAAAAGCTGAGACAATTCCGCAGAGAATCGTTGAGGCCGATTTTTGAAAAAGATCTCCAGTTTTTTATAAATAAACAAATATATGGTAAAAAAATGACAAGTTTTTTAGTGTAGTCCTCTGACTTCTTAGAAATGGAGTAAAAAGTTTCGCAATCAACTCAATTTGATAGTGCAACATTACAAGAAGATTATCCAATAGCGAGCAATAAACAAAAAAGTTTTTTATTAAGCAAATAATTTGTTAAAAGTTCATTTTCGCGATTTTCATTATTTTCATATTATTTTTCCTCATTTTGTAAGTAATTCATCGCATAAAATCACTATGATGGGAAAATTCCGTATTTGAATAATAATTAACAATAATATAAACAAATTCCATTAAAAAATGTTCACTTTGGGTGTGTTTTGAAGAAAAACACCGTTTTTTCGGTCTGTATTTATAATAGCTAACTCGAGGCAGTTTCATTACAAGAGACAACTGAACAATAATATTTATAATTTTTGTAAACAAATTTTGTAACAAATAAAAAATGGCCGGAAAAAAGTATTTTTTCGTTATCAATTGAGTAACAAATTCCTCACTTGCCTCAATTTTCCAGTGCAACGATACTAAAGTTTAATTTAATAGTGAAAATTAAACAAAAAAATTTGTTAATGGACAAATTATTTGTTAATAGTTGATTTTCTCACATTTTTATGATTTTTATATTATTCTTTCTTATCTTGTGACTAATTCATCTCATTACAAATGAAAGTCGGGACAATCATGAGTCTGATGAAAGTTTTTCTCCGAGAGTTGATAAGCTAAATCACATACATTATGGTACGCGGCTTCACCCAGACATTATTTCATCTCCCTGTACTGAATGTTCATGATTTTTCTTGTTCATCTTCTAACAATCGTGAACTGATATCATTTTATACTAGTACATAGGTCCTACTAATTGAAATTGCGTTAAAGTTTAATGATTGCTGATCTTCATTTGTTGGTTTTGTGGCGTAACAAATGACAGTCTCATTGATCTGAAGTTAGGCAAAGAAAATAACGCATGCTTTTGTTTATCTGATTATTGTTCATTCTCATTTTTTCTGAGCCATTTAGTTTCCAGTGTTTTTTATTCTTTCTGTGTATGTATACATATAATTTAGAAATGAATTCTATTAGACTGCCGAATAAGATTCTAAGTGATCTGTTAATCGCACGTACTAGTAAAGACGTAAGAATTCTGTTAGATTACATTCGCACGGCTTACTTGATAGATAATGAGCAAGTCAATTTGACACGAAAAATCTTGTTGCGGCACTTCATTCCGTCTTTTGAAAAAAGATGGAAGAGTGCGTTCTATAATGCAGATGAATTTTCTAAACTGAACAGTGCATGGTTATCATCTGATGCCATCATATCATTAGATCCCACAAAAGTAGGCAGAAGATCTTCAGAAGATTTTGAAACCAGTTCCAAATCGACTAAAAGAAGGAAAACACTCTCTCTTGTTGACTCATATTCTCAAATTGAAATTGAAAATGCTTTTTTGAATAATTTGTGCTCTTCTGGGAAGAGGAACTTGGCTAAGGAGATAAGAAGTATGATATCAAGAGTTGAAGATAAAGAACATGAAGAATTTCATGGACAAATGGAGCCACTTACTTTAGAAGAAGCTATTTCTCTGGCTGAAGACACAAAATTGACGAAACATCAATATGAAACTATTAGACTACAAGCTGAAGCACATAATGCTGACATTTTTCCTCTTTATAAAAGTCTTGAGGAAGCCAAGAGAGAGTGTCTTCCTCCCGAAAAAAGCATAACAGTTACAGATTCTGGGGTGAGGATTGAATTGCAAGATTTGTGCGATCATACAGTGAAGCGTATGTTGGAAATTCCAAATATTTTGCCACCAGATATAGTTGAAGGGAAAAATGTCGTGATGAAGTGTCAATATAAATATGGTTGTGAAGGCTCATCTGATCAGAGCGAATATAATTAAAAGTTCTGTAGAGCAGAAAAATCAGATGCAGGAATCTTTATCATGTCAATCGTGCCATTACGAATAATTCAAACTTGTTTCCATAAGCATGATAAGTCTTGTTCGGAATGTGTGAAGCCCTTGTCAATTTGGAAAAACGAGAATCCTGGATCTACAAGATTACGTAGGCTGATCATGTTTGTACTTGACAAGATGAGGAAAAATAATATATGAAAATAATGAAAATCGCGAAAATGAACTTTTCACAAATTATTTGTTTAGTAAAACATTCTTTTGTTTGTTGCTCGCTATTGGATAATCTTCTACTGATATTGCACTATCAAATTGAGTTGATTGCGAAACTTTTCGCTCCATTTCTAAGAAGCCAGAGGACTAAACTAAAAAAATTGTCATTTTTTTACCATATATTTGTTCATTTATAAAAAACTAGAGATCTTTTTCAACAATCGGCCTTGACAATTCTCTCCAGAATTTTCTGAACTTTTTTCTAAAAAAAAATATCTCAATCGGTCCACAGATTTAGCAGGAATCGTATTTTGAACCAAGAAATGTACTTTTTCCCCACTGTGCGTCCACGTCGGTCGTGTGTTTAGCTAAAAGTGATTTCTGTAAATATGTTTTCCAAATGAATTTTTTAACACACAAGATGACTCAAAGAAAAAAAAATTGTATATATTTTGCATCAGTATTTATTTTCTTAATGAACTTTGAAAATCTGTGGAGTCGTTCACAAGGTTTTTCGAAGAAATGGTAAAACTGAAAAAGTGGCATTATTCAGAGAGCGGCTGACCAGAAAGTCTAAAAACTTGGGAGAAAGCTATGTTTGTGGTGACAATTACATGTCGAATTTTGTAAAACTTGAGCTTAAACGATAGACTCAATAAACTTAACAGGAAAGACTATCTAAGCTTCGTACTACAGCTTTCTACATGTTAAAAAATTAAAATAGGCATAACTTGCGAAAGAGATCAGCTAGGATTTCAAATTCAACTGATTTTCAATCTACAAATGTTATAGAAACTTTCTGTTATAATCGATTTTGAATCCATTTTTGTGATACTTTTTCCACCTTGATGAACACTGTGAGCACCACTTTTCCTCTAGCGCCAAGTTCACGACGAGTTCAAACGAGCACCTGCCCGGTGGCATTTATATAACTGTACACGTGCACAGTTGTGCGAAAAGCCTTAATTAGGAAAATCAAAAAATTGTTGTAAACTCTGAAGTGATTTATCCCAATAATTTTTTTATCGACTTATTGCTCTCAAAGATGATAATTGAACATCCCCAGGAAACCACCCCAACGGAGAAATGTGTCTGAGTTTGCCTCCAGGTGTAAATATTAGGGATTTTTTACATCACGTACTTACGAAAATTAAAAAATTTCCATGATAGTTAAGGTCCTTCTGATTTCTTATGAACTTAGTAACCTGAGATATAATATTCTAACACGCACCCCCAGCCCCTCAAAAACCAATCCCGCATCAGTGAGGCCGATCTAAATTTTTTCAGGAAATGCTAGGATTTCTTGCCATGTTTTACACAGTCGTCAAATTGATTAGCCTCACCGATTTTTTGAATATCTCAGTGAGCCAGGGGCTGATGCTCTCACATCTCGAGAAAACCATCCCGACCGTGATACGTCATCCCCTGGTTGGTTGAGCTATTTGAAAAATCAGTCGGGTTAATTAATTTGATGCTTGAGCCAAATATGGTCTAATATCCTAGCACTTCTCTACGAAAATTGAGAATGAATTCACTGTAAAGGGAGTTTGTGGGGTGCATGAATATCAGCCTTCAGTTTACTGAGTTTATAAAAAAGTCATAAGGACTTTGACCATTATGGAAATTTTCAGATTTCCGTAAGAATGTGATTTGAAAACATTCATCATACACCTGGAGGCAATATGTGTATAAAATTTCCAGATGTGCAAACTTTTATCTTAAAATTCTTCGCAACTTTCGTTGTGACGAGAATAATTCTAAAATTCGTTTTTATGAAAAAAGATTCTCCTGGCAATGAAGAATAAATTCAAGAAAAACTTGGCAAGAAATATAAGTGTGGGTTTCTTTGAAAATCGAATTTTTATATTTTTGAACAAATCACCGCCACTTTGAAAATCTTGAATATTTTTTTTTAATTTTCCGAAGAATTCTGAAAACAGACGATGAAGCTCATTCAGCCTCGAAAAAAAAATTTTAATAGATATCTAAATGAATTCAAAAACTATAGAATTTTGTAGTAAACATTGGTGTTTTTTTTTTGAATAGAAGTAAAAATCCTTTTTTAAATATGAATTTATTAACAATTATTTTCAAATTTGAAGTCATCTTTTTTATTGTTCTATTGCTTATTTTGTAGATGGAACAAAAAATTGAAATCATTTATATTCATGTACCGATTTTTAATAATATTTTAATACGAATTTTTAATTCTTTAACTTGGGTTCGATTTATTTCATTTGTATATTTTAAGTATTTCAATAACAAATAACCTCTTTAAACAAAAAATTTATAGAAAATATAAAAGATCCAAATTTATAACTTATCATTTCGTATGATACAAATAAAATTATAAGTAATCGGAAGTATAATATTGAGACTTACAATTAAAGAAAAATGTTTGAATATAATAATATATAAATAAGAATTATAACTATTTGAAAAAAGATTACACAAATGCAATACATTTTTCTTATTGTTATATTCACTTATTTTAACTCGGCTCTGACTCTAAATTACCTTTACCACTGAATCAATATTGTACACAAATTTTTTATTTTGAACTAAAAATGTTTTGTATAAAAAATCCTATTCAAAATGATATTTTCAGGTGCGAATGGAATATGTCGAACAAAAAGTTTATTCCTTCATGATTTACATAAATACAGGTATTGATTTTATTACTAGCATTCTCATATTTATAAATATTTTTTTAATTGAAATTCAATACTTCTTCGTTATGAATTATAATCATGATCTAAATCAAAATCAGTAAATAATGTTTATAATTAGGAACAAAATCATGCGATGATCCCTGTAATCATTTAATGATTTGAAACAGGTGGACAATTTAGCACAATTATCAGATAATTCAATAATCACAATTAAGACCATTTTTCTGGCGAATCTCTTCCAATTGGAATAATTTTTTTTATCAGTAATTGCTGTTCTGATCTTGCACACCTGCGAAAATATTTATCAAATGACTGAATTTACAGAGATAAATTGAGAGAATCCTGCTTTCAATTTTAATCCCATTTCAATGAATTTGAAATATATTCGATAAATTTGATTAATTTAATGTTATATGTTATGGGCAATTTAATAGAAAACTACAATATTAATTTCGCGTTGAATAAAAATCAGTGTCTTGCCTTCTAAAATTAGAGTATACAGTGTTATCAATAAAAAAGTTTGAGATTAATTGATTACATGATTGACAATTTTCTGGAGATTAGTCCACATTTGACGCCTAGAATACGAGACTGGAAATAAACATTGCAGCGAGTATAAATTGGCAGGGAAGAGGGTCGAGGCTTTTAGTTCAATTCTTAAAATGTTTCAATTCAATGCGAAAATTTTCCTGATCGGTATTTTTTTCCTTATTTTTCTGGTTGAAGGAACAGTGATACCGGGAGAGGAATATGTGAATTTTTTAGACAAAGTAAATGTGGAAGAGATTTCAAGAGCTTTACGGAAACCGAATGTTGATGCTTATCTTTCTACTGTAAGTTTCTTAAAAAAACTTAAAAATTGATTATTGATAACAGTATAGCTTTGAAAATAACGTCTTGATGAAATAGAATAGATTGAAAAAGAATTCAGAAAACTTACGGAATGCTGGTAATGGATCTTGAGAGATTATGCATTTGAAGAATTTTTTCAACTTCCTACGATTCACAGAAAAATATATTTATATTTTTGCGGAAAATATATTTTTTTAAGGACATGGCTACGTGTACCGAAATTTCGGTACAAATATCAAAATGTTTTCGGTACGAACAGCGGGAGCTGGAGAAGGGTCTATTTGTATCAAAATTTCAGTACGAATAGCCGCATTTTTTCGGTAAGAGTAGGCATATCCTTCTTAAAATTATTATTCATTATAGAGTCTTTTTTTGTATAAACACCAGTGAAATTGAAATAGGCTTAGTATTTCATGCAATCTAGGAGTATAAAAATTCGTCAATCCATAAAAAAATGTCTAGTATTTTAGTTATTATTGACAAATAAAAAATTGCGTGACGTTTTAAAATTATTGCTCTCTTCCATGGAACGAAATTTCCCATTTTTGTTTAGATTGAGTTAATTGATAAGTATGGCTACAATCCAGAAACACATACAGTGGCCACTTATGACGAATATATTTTGGAAATGCATAGGATAACCGGACCCAAAAATAATTCCAATCCCGATGCAAAACCAGCTGTTTTGCTTATGCATGGTTTACTCATGAGTTCCGCTGATTGGATAATTTTGGGACCAGAAAAAGCCCTTGGTATGTTTACAAATATTTTCATAGACAGAATTTAACAAAATTTATTTTCAAAAATTAATACTTGAGAAAAATTTCGTGCAAGACAAAATGTTTTTGATTTTGTAATTTTCCGGAATATTTTAGAACGTTTTAGATTATCATCTCCTTCAGGAATATTCTAAAATTCGAGCTTCTCCAGAAATTTTCTAGAATGTTTCTGAATTCTCTATCAAAAATATCAGTTAATACTTTTTTGTAAGTTACCTTATGTACTTTCATCAAGTTACTATCTTACATTAATTGACCATTTATTTTATAATAACCATTATATAAATAGAGACGTAACTAGGGTGGCATCGTCGGTGCCTCTGCACTGGGCTCAGATCGCAAGGGGGCGCAATTACAGAAATAAATTACCTAAAGAAATTAAGAAATTTTGAATTTCAAATAAAAATATTACCATTTTAGACCTCGGACACACTACACTAATGACAATTTTTGACCCTTTCTTATGATGCAAATATTTTAGCGACCGTCCATAAACTACGTTAAAAATTTCAGAGGGGGTAGCGTTAAAAACTGCGGTTAACATAGTAGAGGGGGGGGGGAGTCAGTGGAAGTAACGAAGTAACTTTCATATTTCAGACTTCACAGTCTTTTCCCTATTCCCATATTTTCCCCTTCATTAAAGGATTCTTTTTTCCCAATGTTTTCCAGAAACTTTAAGAAATTGTACAAAATTTAATTATTTTGTTGACAATGAAACTATTCTGTTAAGAAGTCATCTTTTTTGTTCGAAACTTCAACTACTGTTTGAACTAAATTGTTACAAATTCTTTTTGTTTTGGTCGAAGATTCATCTCTGCACTTCGATTGCTTCTTTCTCCTGGCAAAATGTATGAGTTCCTTTTTGTCCGGGTTAACGGATAAACAACGGTCCCTGCACCATTACCATACTATGTTGAGCATTGAATCCATTAGCTCCACTAGGGTGCCCTCGTGCTTCCCTATTACCAGCATCACCAGGTCGTCTACATCGCCCTGAGTATAAAAACCCGATTCGTTTGAACCACGAATCATGCCATCAATGGAAAGCGCCCACTGGGTGGATGCAAGGACTCCTCCCTGCGGGCATCCTCTTGAAACTTTGGCCTTCACTTCATTTCCATGTAGCGAAGTATGTACTGTTCTGCTTTTCAACACGCATTCAATTGGAATGTTATTTCCTCTTTCAAGTAAGAATCCACTTATTCTTCTAGTCTTTTCAGCATGAATGATGTCAAGTTGATAGGTCTAAAGGATTTTGCCTCATAGTAGGTATCCTTACTTGTCTTTGGAATGAAGATTGCTTCAACCTTTATGCATGCTACCGGGGTGTATCCCATTGATATGCATGCCTGAAAGATGTCGCACGATGGACTCACCAAGAACTGAAATGCTTCTTGAATAATGCAGGGAATATTTTATCATCTCCTGCAGCTTTCAATGGTTTAAATTGTTTAACTATAAATCTAATTTTGAAATGAGTGATAATACGACTGGATACTTTCCAATCTTCCATCATGGCTCTAGAAGTTGGTCCTCCTGAGGGGTGTGACACATGGGCGGCCCGCTTATTCGTGTAATCCAACTCCGAGCCCAGGAAGTGTGCCCTCCTTAGATGCTTAAGGATTTCATTAGTCGTCTCAAGCCAATTCACCCGAAGAGAATATTAATGCCCTCAGTTGAAATGATGAGTTATCCTTCAAGGTTCTCTTAAGTCTAGCAGTGACATCTCATCTCGCATTTTGTATCTCATTATTATATCTTGTTAAGGTTGCCATGTACAAGTCCCAATTCCTATTCTTTTTAGACCTATCAAAAAAGCGTCGAATATCCTTTTCCAGGCCTTCCAGGCTTGGATTCCACCAGGGTGCATCACTGTCTGTTTTCTTGATACGAAGAGCACAATTGTCTACATACGCTTCGTTCATACCTTTTTCTGGGGTGTCAACAGCAAATTATATTTGTTCGATAGACTCGATCCTGTGTGTGGTCCGATAGGGACGTATCCGACGATACATGCCATTTCTTGAACACTTCGCTAATACTTATCGAACACAAGGTCAAATTAAATACCTCGCGACATCTAGATCTTACGAAAGTAGGTGTATTACGCCGTTTCAATAAAGTTAAATCATTAGTAAAGAGGTAATCTAATAAAGACTCACCCCTGTAGTTGGTGTCTTCACTATCTCAAGTCAAATTATGTGCATTAGCATCACTTGCAATGAGCATTGGCCATCCTTAAACGTAGCAGTAGTCCACCATATTCTTCCATTTCTCAGATGATGGTGACTCCTGTGAGTCAAATGGTAGGTACGCTGAGCGAATCACCATAGGATGGCGCCTGCCTCCAAAATGGTGCTTGATCTTCATTGTCACCGAGTCCCTTAAAGAAGAACCTTGGTAATTCAATAAATTTAATGAGATGAAGTGCTGCCTTATTTGTTTCTACGGAACTGTCATAAATGACTGATCCGCTCTTGTTACTTAAGCCTCTAACTTTCGCTTCATAAGAACAAGGTTCTAGTGTCAATTTTAACTTCCAGTTGTCTCCTGCACCTTTTCCGAAGACAAATCCGGAACTCTGTCTACGGGTGTAACTATGGTCTTAAGAAGATCTTTATATTGATCCTCTCCAACCCATCATGAGGCCTGTAGTCGATCTTCTTGAGACCCTCGAACACTTCTGGCTCTACAGTTATTAAAAGTTGGGTAGCTTGACTACTCGCCTCGACGTCGATAACCTTCCATCCTACCGTGCTCATGGTTGGGTTTTGAATTGCTATCCTGTTAGTTCCATAGATACACTAGGATTCCAAGCCAGCAGATTTACTGGCCTTTAACAGTCTTTGCTGTCAATCACTTTGATCTTAGCTCCCACCCAAGGTTGTGATCCGCCAACAGGTTCAATGAGCCAATTTCGAGACATTTTGTCCGAACGGATGACGACAGAAGCATGGTTGTAGAAGCAGCTATATTCAAACCTTGGGATGACTCTTCCAGGTTGCACCTCATCGATTTTTTTTCTAATACCGCTCCAATTACCTTGACCTGATTGTCATCGAATTTGGTTATTGGGAACTCCTCAGCAACTATGGCCTTTTTCAGGTGTCTTTGAAGGGCATGGCTATAATAGACTGTTGAACCTCTCAGTCGGATCTTCTTCTGTTCCCTGATTTAATTCGGTGTGCTGCTATCAGAAAGGTGTGGTTTTGCCGTTTGGTTTGACGATCGGCATCAGCATCGCACGTAGGACCACCTAATATCTTACCTTCCGCTCAGCCAAGGTGACTCTCGTATGGTTCCGCACTTAAGAGATTCTGAAGTATGCTCTAAGGCTTCTTCGTTGATTTTCATCTTCGCAGGAGGAGATGCTTTTTCCGAGGGATCGTGGCCGACTTCACCTGGGTCTTTTATTTTATATTTTCAGAAGAACTAATTTTGTTCCCACGATAAGCTAAGGAAATACAATGGAACTTGGATTTAAGAAGGATTCCGGGCATGGCTTGCAGTGGCCTTAATCCTAAGTCCGAGGAATCCAAACGTAAATATGCAGGGTCGCGTGAGCCATTTCTGTTGGATTTGATCGCATGCTAACAGCTGACGCAACTGACGCGCTGAGGGTACTGCCCTCATGCTGTTTGTCACGCATGAATGAGCACCGCCTTTCTTTCGGTTCCGCGGTTCCCGCATAATCTAAATGCCGAGGCGATTTTCCCGATTTTCCCACCTGATTTTCGCTTCTTAGTCGAATTCCTGATACTTCTGATACTTCCACCCTACTAACCATGACCTTCGGTCCCTCAGGGTCGTCCTCGCTCTTGCTTGCGGGTCGTCGCTACCAGCGAAAGTTCTTCGGCCTGCTCACCGCGGCCAGGTCCAAACGCGCCTTCTCCTTGGGCAGGAAAAATTAATTCCTCACCATAAGGAGTATTCGAGTTCACGCATCCCATAGAAGAGGTTGACCAAATTTGAGGTACTTCAATGGATTTCAGAACAAATTCTAAAATTTCAAGGAATTTCTACGAATTGTAAGGGATGTACAGGCAATGACGAGTTTTCTCGTCATTGTTATAGAATCTCAACAACAGATTTCAGGATTTTCTGAAAGGATTTCAACGGAGTTGAAAGCTTTTTGGGTATATCTTTAAAAATTCGAAAGGATTTCACGAGACTTGATGGGAGATTTATATTGTATATCAGATAACAAAAATAATCAAATACTCGACGTAATATTCAAAAAATTATATGATACTGTTTTCCTATTATTTATTTAATTTATGGTAGTATGGACACTATTTTTAATTTCAAAATGAGTCCGCGACCTGTTATTTCAACCATAAAACTTGATTGTTTTGCCTGCGGCGCTATTTGTTTTCAAGTGGGGAATCATCTATTCGCACGGGACGCAAATAAGTCTACTTACGGCTCCGTATATAAAATCAAATTGTAAAAAATTTGTAAATAATCTAATTTTAAATGCAACATGAAAAACGTATGTTTTAGCATATATGTTAGCAGACGCTGGATACGATGTTTGGATAGGAAACGTTAGAGGAAATACTTATTGTAGAAGGCATCTTAGTTCTTCTATCCGTGAAGAAAAATTCTGGTCCTTCAGGTAAAATGACATCTTTTTTAATATTAAAAAAATACTTTGAATATTATGGACATGAATAATCATTATTTGAATATACTATAGGATTTTCAATATGGTAGTTATAACAGAAGGATTATAATATTCATGTAATTCATAATTTTTACAACAGTTGGCACGAAATTGGCTTGAGAGATCTACCAGCAATGATCGATTATATTTTAGAAAAAACTGGAAATGAAAAGATTTTTTATGTCGGTCACAGTCAAGGCACGACAAGTTTTTTTGTAATGGCTTCGGAATTGCCTGAATACAACGATAAAATTATATCAATGCATGCTTTAGCTCCCGTAGCTTATTGTGCACACATGACAAGTCCACCTTTTCGATTTCTTGAAATGATTGGCGATCAACTTCAAGTAAGTTTTTTAATATCAGAAAATCATTATTTTTCTGATAAATACACCGTAATATGAGAAAAAATATCAAATAAAGATGTGTCGTTTAAAACAACAAATCCTAGTGACAAACCTACAGTGTGGCTGCAGGTCAGGGGAAAAGTCTGGTAATTTTTTGGTCAGAGAAAGCCAGGGAAAATTCAGGGATTTCGAAAAAAATGGCAAAAGTTAGGACATTTCTGTAAGAATAACCAGGATTCCCTATTCTAGGGCTCCACAGCCACAATTGGCCACTTATTTTCTCGAATCACTTTTTAGTACATTCTTCAAGATACAGTCACTATATAGTAACTTTTCTGTTGGGAAAATTAATCGATAGGTTTCAAAATTTTCAAATATATTCCAATAATTTAAAGGGATTCAAATTATTTTAGAGTATTTTTAAAAATCTTAAGGAATTTTTAAGAGCTTTAAGAAGTTGCAAGAGATTCCAAAGGTTTTGAAATATTTTAGGGTATTTTAAAAAATCCCCAGAAGTTTTGAATAGCTTCCAGTAATTCTGTGGTATTCCAAAGAATTCTAGAGATTTCAGGGTACTTTAGAACTTAAAAGCAATTTGAAATGTTTTCAAACAGTTTCAAGGGATTTCAAGAGATTCGAAACATTTTTTAAAAGCTTCCAAGGCATTTTCAAGATATTTAGGAATTTCCAAGAATTTCCAAGGATATCAATAATTTCAAGGGACTTAAAAAACATTTTATTTGGGTTTTAAAAGTTTCCTAGAATTTTGGAAGATATAAAACGATTTTATAAGACCTATAAGTTTCTAGGATATTTCAAAAGATTTGTAGGGTATTTTATAATATTTTTCAGGATTTAAATTATTTTAAGCGTTTTTAAAAGTTCTGAAGGTATTTTAATGAATGTTACCAGAATTTCAGAAAATATCGTCAAATTTCATGAAATTTGACAGAATTCTATAATATTTTTATGGATTTCAAAGAAATTAGGAACAATAATTGAAGGATTTCGTAGGAATTTAGAGATTTTAAATATATTAATCTATTACCAAAGATTATAAAGAATTTTAAAGATTTTTGGATATTTTAACATAATTTCAAGAACTTTTTAAGAGCTTTTAAAAGTATCAAGGAAATTCAAAATATGGCATAGGATTGAAAGGATTTGATGAAGGATTGAACATATTTTAGGGCATTTTTAAAAATTCCAAGGAATTTTCAAGAACTTTAAACAATTTCAAGGGATTTCAAAAGATTTTAAGGGATTTGAAATATTTTAGGTTATTTTTAAAGATTCCAAGGGACTTGAATTTCAAAGGATTTGATATATTTGAGGGTAATTTAAAAGATTCCAAGACACCTTCGAAAGCTTCATGAGGTTTCAAGGGATTTCAAAAGATTCGAAATATTTAAGGAAATATGTAAGGAAAGTGATTTGATCACCGAATTGTGAAAGTATGGGGTCTAAAAGTGTAATATAAAATCAGATGGTATTTTAGAGTCAGATATACTTTGCTCTCCGGAGCGCGCGGTCCTGCGGTGGTCGTGCGGTGGCGAAATGTTCGTGCGGTAGTCGACCGTTGTTTTGTGCCGTGCGGTAACCGATGGTAAGGTCGTCGCGCGGTGACCGAAGCGACGGTAGTGTTATTATATTGAATCGAATAACTCTTGAATTCTTTTAAATTCAAAAGAACATTACTCACATCATTAATGCACATTAGGCACGTTTAGTCGCATTTGGTCTTTAAATATTAATGGTAAGGAAAAATAAAAAATTAGACAGGACATGATCAGGAAAAGTCAGCAAACTATGATTGAGTGGGATATACGACAAAATGTTTTATCTTCAATTACAATGTTAGCAATTGCCACATGCTCGTAATTTTTTCTTAAACTTGAACTTTCACACTGATCTGAACGAACGTAAATATACTTGCAGGAAAATGTCTTGAGAAATGCTTCGATGAAGAAATGATGAAAGATCAAAGTTGTATTTCACAGATAAAAATGTCATATTTTTAATTTATTTATCATTTCAGATGGTAATGAAATACTTCGGAGTGTATGAACTTCGTCTAACACAAGAATTTTATGACAAATTCACATCAAAATTGTGTGACAAGAATTCTCTTCTTCAGCCTGTGTGCAGCAATATTTTGTTCATCATTACTGGTTACAGTCCAAATCAACTAAATTTGGTAATTTTAGATAAAACAAAAATTACGGGGGGGGGGGGGCCGGGCAACTCTTGTAATTCGCTGGACAAATAATCCATATGGAATCCGGCGAGCAATCCGGTGTAACTAGAGTAATTCAATGTAACACCAGTATTTCGGATTAATCTACTTTTGATCTGAAGTAATCTACCTATAATCCAGAGGAATCCACTTTTAATCCAGGTACTTCGAAGTAATTAAGGTAACCCAAGTAACTTGGTTGGGTAACCCAACTTGTAATCCGTGGTAATCCAGTTATATCGGAGTAATTTACATAGGTGATCCAAATAGTTCTCAACTATTTTGTTGAAAATTTGTTGTTTCATTTTTTTAAATTTTTTGTTTTATTTTGTTGAGAATTAATTTGTTTTAACTAAAAATTTAACTATTTTTTTTCCATTTTTCCATTCCATTTTTGATTAAGGATTGATGTTTTAGTAGTTGAAAATCAACGTCTTCTGTTGAAAATTTTGTTGAGTATAAACTTCTTTCATCTACTTTGTAGGAAATACAATAATTTTGTTCAAAAAATCGCTTATTTGGTTGAAAACGTAATTGTTTTTCTTTGATAGAAATTCTTGCGTTTTGTTGAAATTCCGTTTTTTGGTAAAAAATTAAGATTCTTGCTTGAAAATTCATCTTTCTGGTTGAAAAATGAACGTTTTTATTGAAAAAATCGTTGTTTTTTTCATGAAAATTCACTTTCAAACTGATTTAAAATGTAACTATTTGGCTGAAAGTTTGTCTTTACTAATGAAAATTCAAATACTTGGTTGAAAATCCATATATTTTGTAGAAAATTAATCTTCTTCGTTAAAAATGCATTTCCTCAGTTGAAAACTCAACTATTTGCTTGAAAATTAATATACTTTGTTGAGAATTAAATAATTTTGTGGAAGAGTATCCTTTTTGGTTGAGGAGTCATCTATTTTGTTGGGAAATCGTCTTTTTAGTTGAGGATTCAATTATTTTGTTGAAAATTCATCCTTTTTGGTTGACTTCAACTGTTTTAGATTTAAAATTAAAATTTGTTTTGATTGAAATACCAACTATTTCGTTTCTCGTTTAAACTACATTTTTTATGGTTAGATTTTAATCTACTTTGTAGAAAATTCAATAATTCTGCTAAAAAGTCATTTTTTTATTAAAGATTCTTCATTTCAGTTGAAAATTCATCTCTTTGGCTAAAAATTCAACTACTATGATCAAAAATCTTTTTTTTGGTTGTTGGAAATTCATTTATTTTCAGAAAATTTAATTATTCCATTTAAAGATTAGTCAATTTAATGAAAAACACATCTCTTTGATTGAGAATTTAACTATTTTGTTCAAATTTTTGTTTTTAATTGAAAATTAATCTTTCAACTGAAAATTTAACTAATCAATTTTTAGTGGAAAATATATCTTTTTTTGTTGATAATTCATCTATTTGGTTCAAAATTGATCAAAATCAAATCAAATATCATGAATCAAATTTTCAAAATGTGCTCACTTTTTGAATTTTCATCCGAAATAGCTGTTTAACGAACTCGTTCTTCCTTTTTAGGCTATAAAAAAGTGTGCCAAAGCACAATCCAATCTGATCAATCCTTCCAAAGTTATCGTGCCTACACAATACTACAGACAGACAGACACATTCGTAAAAATCATTTTTTCTGACTCAGGAGGTCTCAAAACATGGAGATTTGATGAAAACCGACAATGTCAAATTTTACATAAAACTAATACCTTCTCATGAGAATGAGAATGTAAAAAATGCATATGCTATTTAAATGGGAAATAGAAATTTGCGATGAGCGACCTCTAAATATTAATACTAAGAGCTCTACTTTTCACAGGCTTCTTTGTACACATTTCCGGAAGTTTTTATGTGGGGGTTTCGAAAAAAATAGTCGATTTTTTAGAACCACCCTAATATATATAAAGGCAATCCAAGGAAAGGCGATATAATCCAGAGTAATATTTCTTCGCTGGATCACATTCTTAGGAGTTGTTTCCCCCTTGAAAAAAGATTTGCTCCTAAATAATTATTATTTATTTATCAGTATAATTTGTTATCTTTCTTTCAGACATTGCTTTCCACAATATTAGGACATACACCAGCGGGTGCTTCTGTAAAACAGGCTGTTCACTATTCCCAACTCATGAAAAGAAGTAAATTTATTTTCCTAGTACATATTAAAATCATTCTGATCATTCGAATTCCCTATATAATTTCAATAAACTATTTTTTACAGATTATTTCAGGCAATATAACTACGGCTTTTTTGGAAATTTGAAGAATTATGGAAGATTGTCACCTCCAGAATACGATTTGAGTCGGGTGACAACACCTGTAATTTTACATTATAGTGTCAATGACTGGCTTGCACATATAAAGGTTCTTTTTTTAACACATATTTCGAACCTTAATTCCCTAATGTTGATGATTAAAGAGAATTTTTTATTCTTTTAAAAAATATGTTGGCGAAGAATCACATGAAAATTCTAAAAAGTGATATTCTTTTAAAATTTAATTTCAGGATGTGGATAACCTTTATAATAAACTAGGAAATCCGGTCGCCAAAATCCGAGTTCCTCTTAATGAATTTAACCATTTGGACTTCCTTTGGGCGAAAGATGCAAATACGTTACTTTATGAGAAAATTTTGAGTTTCATGTCTCGTTATAAAGAAGAAGCAAGTTGAAAAAAAGAATTGTATGTGATTATATAAAATAAAAGAGCTGTGATTTTTTAATTAAATTTATTAAAATTCCCAAGAACTCAATATATCAACAAATCAATAAAGTCGACATGATACATTTTAAATTATGCAAATTTTATAACAATGTTAAATTAGCTGTGAATTCGATCTCGAGTGTTTCCACTTTGTTTGTACATATTTATATAGTGCTCATTTAACGAGCACTATGCTTCCCATTCGCAAATTTATTTGCTTCCTCATAGAGGAAGCATTAGTGATTTTTTTAATAAAAGACGAACCAAAGTCAAAGATAAACCAAAATCGAATCGTCTCGAAACAACACATCTCTTCCATTCTCACATTAACTTTAAATTATAAGAATAAGAAAATTTTCACCTTAAAACTCGTTTTTTAATATAATATAAATCACCATACTTCCTTACTCTTTAATAAAATGTATTAATATTATTAATATTGTTTTTATTAATTAACTAATAAATTAATAGATAAATAATAAATTGATATTGTTAATATTGTTCAAGGTAAATAGATTCATCTCGAACCAAGGAATCTTCTATATCCTTGCATCAACTTTGAATTATATTGAAGACAGAAGTTTTACTATCAAAAGCCGTGTTTTTAAATATTATTGAGCACATCCACACAAACACACACACATCGGACAATTGCTTAGAACATTGTATTAGACATTTTTGAACTTAGGAAGGTTTAATTGAATGAATTTAAAAATTTTGGAAAATTTTAACATTACAAAGCTTAATCTTCTCTATTAGGAAGAAACAAAATCCAATTTTGAATGCCTGGTTCTAAAATCTTCTCATTTTCAAGGCTTGAATTTGACAAACTATTTTCTCAATATTTCATTTCTTCAAATTTATTTTGGAGGCATTTATTTAAAAACTGATTGATTACAACTTATTAGTGAGGCTAAAAATTGTGACGCTATCAATTCTTTCAATTCGATATTCTACGGTTTAGAAGAATTGAAAAAACCAGACCATTTTGTACGTTTAAAATTGGAAGTAAGCAATTTTGAATACAAAAGTGTCAAATTATTAAATTAAAAATTGATTAAATTTTAATCTAACCAATTTAGAACATATAAATGTTAAATTAATAAATTTACAAATTACTTTCAAGGCTTTTAATATGAAACTTTACAATAATGAAAGATTTTATAGTGAAATTGTCCTGCCATTTTCAATATTCACTTTTGAATTTACATAAGTTTCATTTCGAAGTGATCAACAATTGACATTTTGAAATTAAAAACTAAATTGCAGATTTGAAAGTCAGAGCTTTTGAAATTCAAGAATTTTAAATTTCTATTACTCAAAAAAAATGACAACTTAACATCAAAATTGATCAGAAAAAATTTTCTAAGTTCATAAATTTAATGGAATTCGAACTTCAGTCCAAGCTGGAAACAATTTTAGTCATCAAGAATTTAAATTGTTTAAAAATGAACAATTTTCAAAGTGTTATTTATACTTTTTAAAATTCAACCATTTCAATTTCAATTGCAAAATTGAAACTTTTATTTTTCATTTTTTTAGAACACAATTTTCAATTTCAAATCGTGTAGTTTTTAACACTTCATTTAGAATTATTATTAATTCTTGAAATTTTTCAATCAAATATTTTTCAGTTTTAGAAGATCAATTTTTTGAATTTTTAATTAAAGTTCTGACAATTTTATGATATTATATTGAAAATTATGAATTTGAGAAAAAAATACAAAACATTATTGCTATATATGTTTCCAATTTTTGAAACTGTACAATTCTAAGTCTTGGAATTCGAAATTCTTCTTTTAAGTTAAGATTAAAAGGTTCACTGTTTTGGAACATTTTCAAATAAAAAATAATTCAAAGTTCAATGAATAGTTATAAAATCTTCTGATTTCCAAGGCTGGAATTTGAGAAATTTTTGTAATAATTTTTATTGTTTTGAATTTATTCTGGTGGCATTTAAGTCAAAATTGTTTAATTATTAAAAACCCTCCAAACTAAAAATTGTACTACTATAAATTCTTTCAATTGGATATTCTACAATTTCGTTGAATTTAAAAAGCAGACAATTTTGGGGGTCAAAATTGAAAGCAAGCAATTTATAATATTTAAATCTGAAATTACTATATTCAAAACTGACTAACATTGAACCGGAATAGTTTAGAATATTGAAATCTATAATTATTGAATGTAAAACTGACTATCAAGGCTTTCAATGTGGAATTTTCCAATTTTGAAAGATATAATAAAGAATTTGTTGTGATATTTTAAATATTTTTAATTAAAAACTGCAATATTGTGTAAGCCAAAATTTGAAACATTGAAAAATTAAAAAATTTCGAACCAAATATTTTCGAAGTTATCCTTTTCAAACCAAAAAAAAACTTTAGTTTTAATGTATCAAAAATTGAAATGTTTTGGAGTTGCTCATTTAAGTAACTGACATTTTCAAAGTTAAAAAATTAAATGCTTCTCATGCATTTAATTGCACTTCATGTTCAAGAAAATTTTATACCTGTTTGTCACGTGTTTCTCCATCTATGAGCAAAGAAATTGAAGTACAAAGATTAAATCTACAAAAATTACATTCTTAAGAAAATAAAAATGCCAAATTCTGCGCCCGAAAATTGCCCTGACTTAACCGTCCCCTTTAATTTGATATAATTTTTAGTAACTTTTCAGACTTGTGAGTAAGATCGAGAAATTGAATTAAGTCCGAAGAAGAACCCCAGCACGTCAGGGTTCTGACACAACCTCAAAAAATCTAATAAAAAATAATTTTTCGGGTCTGGAGGTCAGACCATATTTACTATATGTTTTTGAGGTCACTGATTCCGAATCCGAGGTTCAAAAAACCCCAGCACATCAGAGTTCTAACATAACCTCAAAATGCCACATAAAATTTGTTTTCGGGTCTGGAGGTCATTCATGTTTACTATTTAATTTTGGGATCGCTGAATCCGAATCCGTAGTTCAAAAAACTCTAGCACGTCAGGGTTTTGATTTTCAAAGAAAATCTTTAAATTTATTCATCCGACTTAAGTATGTCTGCATCCAGGGCACCTCCACGCGGTGACGGCAGTCACGTCAGGCGCACGCAAGCGTTATACGATGCAATGAGTCGGACTCTCAGGATTCGGATTCAGCGACCCCAAAAACATATAATAAACATGGTCTGACCCCTGGACTCGAAAAAAAACATTTATGAGCTTTTTTGAGGTTATGTCCGAACCCTGACGTGCTAGAGTTTTTTGGACCTCGGATTCGGATTCAGCGACCCAAAAACATATAGTAAACATGGTCTGACCTCCAGACCCGAAAAAATATTTTTTTTCTGTGGCTGTATTATGAATTAAACTAAATCTCGCTAGACTCTCCTCCAGCATCACATTTACTTAGATAAGCAATGTTGCAGAGAAAAATAAACATTGATAAACGCATGACTGTCAATGTCAAGAGACTTTTTAAATGAATTGTTTTTAAGCTGTTTCACTGAATGAGTAAATATTCCTTTTATAGTGTTCTGTTCTTGCTTTCTGCATATCATGCTTATATGTACAGAATGTACATCTGCTTTTCAGGTCGACCATAAAATATGACGTTCAAGATTGAATTTGGACAAGCACTTAGTCATCAAACCAAAAAATTTGGTCATCATGGTCATGTGGAAAATACTTACAATATCTGTTTTTGGTTAAGTAGAAAAAATGCAGTAAACATTTATAAAAATACACAATTTTTATTTAAAACTTTAAATAACTTCAATTTTTCAGAAAAAAATATTTTATTCGAAACCACCAATACAATTACAATTTTGAAAAAGGGCAATACTTCGAATGGAATGAAAAGAAATTAAACACAATTTTATTTCGAATCAGAGAATTTTGAAATTGAATGATTTCAGACAAAAATTTCGAAAATAGGACAATTTCAAAACGGTCAAAATTGAAAAAATCCATATTAAAATTTTGACAGTTGGATCATTTATAATGCAAGGGAATTCAAATTGTATTGTTTTTAATTAATAAAAGCGTTCAAAATTGAATAATTAAATATTTTTAACTTTTATATTGAAATAATTCTCGAATTGCAGGGATTTAAATTTGAAAATTTGAAGGTGATTACTAAAATAAATCATTCAATGTCGAAGCTACTAAAATTCAAAAATTGTAATTAATATTTAAAAAATTATTATTTAACATTAAAGTTGATCAGGCAAATTTGTCTAAGCGCAGAAAATGAATTAATTGTCATTTTCACAGTTCAAAATGGAAAAATGTCCAATTATAAAATTTTTGAATTGAATTATTTCACAAAAACGTTCAAAATGAAAACTAATGTAAGATAGGAATAGATTATTATGTGCGCGCTAATTTTCGTATTCATTTTTCTCATTTACTCAATTTTCGAATAACTATTTATTCGTTAACATTTTTTGACCAATCAAATTCTTGCTGAAATTATATGTGTGTGAATCCATGTAACGTAGAATTCACTACTGCTATTAATAACAGTAAATGGCGAGATATTGGAATATTTCAAGTGCACGTTATGTAGTTTAATATATTTAGAAAAAAAACATAATTTTTGTACAATGACATCATCGCTAAATCATGAACAAATTAATACCTATAATTTAAAAAATCATATTCTGATCCGATTCTCAGTTGTCAACATAAAAATCAATAAACATGTATTTGCCCTGGAATGTTTGAATTATACATTTTCATAGAAAAAGAAGAGCGTGTCAGAATATATTTCTAAATAATTAAAACATATGCACATGTCACTTTGAAAAATTAAGTTCAAATACACATTTCACGGCCATTTTTGTAAATCTGAGAATCATGAAACATCGCTAAATCATTAAAACATTATTATATTAGAACGTTCAAATAATTCAGGAAAACAATAGCGTACGAAAAAACATCGCTGAATAATTAAAATGTATCCACATATAATTTTGAAAATTGAATTAAGATACATGCATATAATTTTGCAGATTAAATTCAGATAATCATTTCACAAGATCACAAACATTGACAGGAATTACATAATTGGAATAGAAGTATTTTAAATGTGACTGAACTTTTATTTTACAAATTATAGCCAACAATCAATTACATAACCTTGAAGTAAATAATCAATTTATTGCATCATTCGCCTGCAGTTCGAAGCACTCGTCTACGTTTTCGCACTCGCTTCGCTCTTGTGCTAACCACCGACTCATGCTTCGAGCCTCCGGCTTATGCTGCAAAAAATTCACACTCGCACACAATCACCTATTTTACGCACTTGTATCACAAATAACTATTAGAAGTTTTTGAAAACTCTCATGCTTTGCACTCGAATATTTTCAAATATTTTAGTATAAAACGCAAAAAATCATTTAGTATAGAATAAAACTTGTTTTAATTAAAAGATTCGAAAGTTTTTATCCGAAAGTTGTATTCGCAATTGGTTAAAAATGAAATTCGTTTGCTTGGAATTAATATTAGATTGAGAACATATTTTACAAATAATACATGAAAACCCTTCACAGAAAAAACTAAGAATAACATTTTTTGCAGGAAATTTCTTAGAGCGATAAAGTTTTGTTCAGCCAACTTCGCGTCTTTCAAATTATATGTGTTTGTCATGGAAAAACAAAAGAAAGTTTAACCGATATTTGTGTAAAGTTTATCCTGTGAAGTTTATTTTTGTTGCAGAGAATCTTCCGTCGGAAATCGATGTAAAGTTTATCTTCCGTTTTTTCTGTGTTATTTTAGGTTTGGTTTATATTGAAAGGATATATTTTTAATAGAAACCAAAATATTATAAGATAGGTCAACTTGATATTACAACATACAGTGGAAATTTTCCAGAGTCGGGGAATAATTTTCAATTTTTTGGTGTCTCTTAAGCGTTATTAAACCGATGTTTGAAACTTAATTTTCAAACTAACCATCTTTCCATAGATTTTGAAAGATTAAGAACAATATTTCATATTGTCTTGAAAATAAAATAGGAAAAACAAGTATTTGGACAAAATTCACGTCTACGACTACGCCAGAACTCGAACCCAGTCTTTTCATTATATCCCCCAAAATAGTTATTTCCTTTCTCTAAAGAATTTCAAATATTGTCCCAGAACAAGTGGAGCCCTGGTATCTTCAAACGAAAGTCTGAATCAAAGATGTCAAAGAAAATGTGCCAAACAAAATTCATCATTAATAAACCCTTGAAAGATACGATATCAAATAAAAAAAATTCAGCTTGCCGCTGTAGGATTACAAATGTAGAAATAAACATTGGCAAATATAACCAGGATAAGGAAAGGATTGAATGGACATTTTTTTTAATTAGAGACCTTAAGAATAAAGATTCACATCATTTGAATCGGCAATCATACAGCCACCACTCTATACAGGTATATCTCGTTGAATTATATTTCAGCTTTTTTTCTTAATCGGAACGATAATAATTACCGACTGAGTATCTGAAATATGAAGAAACATCGTCCAATTGAGAGAAAAAAATGAAAAATAATTCAACGCGATTTGCATGAATTGGTGGTAGCTGACCTAGCGGACTTCGTTTTGCATGACCGTAAAGTGACCACGTAGTGACCGATCCGTTCACTGGGTCCGCTACATGTCTACTACATATTCGCACATTTTCATTCTTTTTCACATTTATTTATAATTCCACATAGAATACAATCCTTATACACTCTATTAATTCTTACACATTTATGTTTAAGTATTTCTATATATCCAAGTGTTAAAAATCAAGAATTGAACACATGAATAAATACAAAACAAATATATGTATAAAAAGATCAAAAGTGTGTTGAATTCTATGTGAAATTGTAAATAAATGTGAAAGACAAGACAGTCAACTATCTGTCTGACAGTAGGCATGCAGGTTTTGCTGTACCCTGAAAAACACATATCACATGCTGATCAGAAACCCCAACATCTTATGCACAATCTCATCCGTAACACAAAAGTTTGATTAACATAAAAATAAAAATAGACGGGGCCAAATAATAAGGTTCTATCTCAAAAGGTGCACACTGAAAGGCTCTATCTCGGTTTCCAAGATCACTACCCGAGATAGAGCCTTGTTATTTGGACACGTCGAAACACTGATAACGTCAGAACTAATTGAAAGCGCAGCTACTTGAATGCAGTATTTTTTCATATAGATTCTGATACGACCAGGGTATCTACTAAAAAGCTAAATAATCTACTCATTAATCTGTTTACCATTTCGCGAATTTATTATAAATAATGTTTTTTCATTTTTAAAAATAACTTTATGAAAGGATAAGTAATCTCTCAACCCATTATCGACGAAGAACTACGATTTTTTTATTAATTTTCGAGCCTCCTTATTATAATTAAGAAATGGGAATTTTCGAACGAAAACCCTGTTCCCTACTATTTTCGAGTATGCTCTTTCAGAATATGAGCTCAAAATTGAAATATCTCCTCCAGAAAATTAAATATGGCGGCTTTTATGTCAAAAAATATGAAAATTTTGAGAAAATTTTTTGTTCATGATTTTTTTCACATTGCAATCGCGAGGAAACTTCACACTTTCTTCTACCATCGGTGCAAAAAAATCATATAGTTTGACAGTATACTTTTGGTTTTCATCATAAAAGTCGTTATCATTTTCAAAATGGTGATTTTTCACTTGAAAATTTTGATAAAATATAGGTATGTGGAAGCTTTACTAAGATTCTAACGAATATTAGTGAAAGTGGCTGTACATAGGTTTTTGGGGTCGCTGAATACGAATCTAGTGTCAAATTTTCGAAATTCGAAATAAAGGATCCAATATGGCGGCCAAAATGTTGAAAAATATTTGGAACTGGATGAAATTGTCCCTACCTAGGTTTTTGGGGTCGCTGAAACGGAATATAACGTCAGATTTTAGAAATTCAATATGGTGGATTCAATATGGCGAAAAAAAATTAAAAATGTTTGGAACAGGATGAAATTGTCCACACATAGGTTTCTAGGGTCGCTAAATCCGAATCTTGTGTCAGATTTTCGAAATTCAAGATGGCTGATACAATGTGGCGGCCAAAATTTGTAAAAATATTTGGAACTGAATGAAATTGTCCGTACATAGGGTTTCGAGGTCACTGAATCTGAATCTATTGCAGATTTTTGAAATTCCAGATGGCGGATCCAAAATGGCAGCCAAAATGTTGAAAAATGTTTAATTTTTGCTATATTCAATCCGCCATCTTAAATTTCGAAAATCTGACACTAGATTCGGATTCAGAGACTCCAAAAACCTAAGTACGGACAATTTCATCCAGTTCCACATATTTTTACAAATTTTCGCCGCTATATTGTACCAGCCATCTTGAATTTCAAAAATCTGACACTATATTCGGATTCAGCGACCTAAAAAACCTATGTATGGACAATTTCATCGAGTTCCAAACATTTTTAAATTTTGTTCACCATATTGAATCCACCATATTGAATTTCGACAATCTGACGCTAGATTCAGATTCAGCGACCCCAAAAACCTACATAGGGACAATTTCATCCAGTTACAAACATTTTTCAAAAGTTTGAAGGCAATATTGGATCCGCTTGCTTGAATATCGGAAATATGACACTAGATTTGGATTTAGCGACCCCAAAAACCTACGTACAGCCACTTTCACTAATATTCGTTGGGATCTGAGCGAAGCGTCCACATACCTAAATTTTCTCAAAATTTTCAAGTGAAAAATCACCATTTTGAAAATGATAACGACTTTTATGATGAAAAACAAAAGTATACTGTCAAACTACATGATTTTTGTGCACCGATGATAGAAGAAAGTGTGAAGTTTCCTCGCGATTTCAATGTGAAAAAAAATCATGAAAAAAAATTTTTCTCAAAATTTTCATATTTTTTGACATGAAAGCCGCGATATTTAATTTTCTGGAGGAGATATTTTGATTTTGTGCTCAGATTCTGAAAGAGTTCTTCGTCGTTAATGGGTTAAGGCGCTTCAAACGAGTCTCGATTTTGTTTGATCCGCTATACGTTTTAAAAGATTGAATTTTCAACGTAATATTTTTATCACATAATCTAAAGGCGATTACACCGGTTTGGACAGGGAGTTTTTTCCAGAAAAGGTTCTTGTTTTTTTTTTTTGTAACTGAAAGTGGAGTGTTTTTGCGCCTGAAACCGACAACACTCTGACTATTGTGTACGCTGGACTGTCGGTTTCAGGCACAAAAACACACGATATTTAATTTAAAAAAAAAACAACAACAACAAGAGCATTTCCCGGAAAAGCTCTCTGTTCAAACGGGTATAATTTCCTTTAGACTACGTGGTAAAAGTATTACGTTCAACAATTCATCCTTTTAGTCGTATAGTGGATCAAGCGAAACCAAGACTCCTTTGAAGCACCTTAATGGTGCAAGTGCCTAGAAATTTGATTGAAATGTTAAGATATTTTTAAATATATTATCACTATCGAATAATTAAATATTGCTTCGAACATAATTAAACATTTTTTGGATTTGTTCCTATAGACCAGGGCTCTCCAGAAGGCAGTCATTGACTGCAAAGACTGCCAATGGCAGTCGCGAGACTAGGACAAACCGGCCCTCATAAATTTTCGTCGAACTTGTCCTTCGATACGTCCCTAATCCTTCACGGTAAATTACAGTTTAAAATAAAAAAATGAAATTTATTCTTGATTTCAAGTGAAAAAAAAAAACAGATCCTTCAGTGTGAACAATGAGTCGCAACGAACCGTGACCGCAATGACCGTAACCCTTTCCAGGATTCCTGGAAAGCGAAGAAAAAAATTACAGAAAAATTTGGTGACAGTCAAACACTTGTCGTGGGAGTCAGCACCTGCTGAAAGTGGTGAGCCCTGCTATAGACCATAAATTTAAATAATAATTATATCGAATTTTTATTTTATCTTCGTGTATTTACAAATCATTGTATATCTGACATTATGATAATTTGAATGAAAGATGTATTTCAGGTGAGTAGATACCCCGTAGAGAAGAGGAAATGAGGTGATTTTTCACGAAAATAGGGAAATATACTCTTGAGTAAAATTAATGAAAAAAATCGATCAATAAATTAATTTAAATCGCTTGAAATTCCTAAGATTCGGAGTAAAAATATTGCATTTGTAACCATATAAATGATTCTTAAGCCAAATAGTTGAATTTTCAACGAAAAAAGATCAATAATTTTTAAACAAATAGTGGAAATTTCAAACAAAAATGATCAATTTTTAACACAAGAGGATCAATCTTCAACGAAATAATTCAATTTCCAACTAAATGAGATCCATTTTCAACCAAATAGTTGAATTCTTAACTTAAAACAAGCTATTTTCTACCAAAAATGGAATAATCAAATTGTCAGTTAAGAAAAATCATTTTCGACCAAAAAAATCGAGTTTTCAACAAAAAAGAACAATTTGCAACCAAATAGCTGAATATAGTTGAACAGTTGAATTTTTAAATAAAAAAGATCAATTTTAACCGAATAGTTGAATTCTCAACTGAAAAATATCAACTTTGTACTAAAAAAGATGAATTTTCAACCAAACAGTTGAATTTTTAACTGAGAAATACCAATTTTCAAAAAAATAGCTAAAATTTCAACTAAAAAAGATCAATTTTGAAATAAACAACATAAGTTTTCAACCACATCGCTGAATTTTCAACAGAAAAAGATCCATTTTTACCCAAATAATGGAATTTTCATTCAGAAAATTGTTGAATTCAGTTGAATTAACGGAACACTTCGATTGTCAGTTTACAAAATTAATTTTTGACAAAAAAAATGAGTTTTCAACAAAATAGTTAAATTTTTCACCAAAGTGATGAATTTTCTACTAAAATAATGACTAATTAACTAGAATAGTTGAATTATATACCATTATTGTACACCCACTAAAAAATATAAATTTTCAACATATAATTTCATCATAATTCATTCATTAATTTGAATTCCTTTCAATTTTAAAATATTTGAATACATCTAATTACTACATTTAAGGGCAAAAGATTTCAAAAATCTAATTTTTTCACTGAAATTGGTGTAAAAAACGAGAAAGTATGATTTTGGAGAAGATTTTTCAAGAAAATAGTTACATTTTTAGTTAAAATGAAAAAATAAATTGTAAAAAAATGTAACCAAGTATATAAATTCCCAACCAAAAAAGATGAATTCTCAACAAAAATTGTAATAACTGATATTTCGAACAAACAAGGATTTTTCAATTAAGAGAGACAAAATGTCAACCACAAATATTAATTTTCTACCAAAAAGGATAAATTTCTAGCAAAATTAATACATTCACTAACATAAACCTGCTTTCACAAATGAAAAAACATTGTTATTTTATCTCATATTACAATGTAAAGAAAATGTAGGCAGACATATAAGAATTCCCTGAAAAATCCAGGTTTTCCAGGTGAGTAGACAGTAGAGTGGTCCTTATTCTTTGATTTTAGATTCTTCTTGGTCTCATCTCCCTTTTTTTGGAATGACCAAAAAAATGATCTCCACCAAATTTGAGCGAAATCCGTTAATATTAACATGTGGCCCAAAGCACTCAAAGTTTCTCATGCTATTAACATGGGGAAAAATACCGTAAAATTTTAAATGCAGATAATTTTTTTATGTTTCATCGGAATCCTTTGGCTCTGTACAATTATGATCTTCAGACCATGTTGAAAAAATATACCCAAGAGTAATTTTTTTTCGAATCTTACAAAATTTTGTTTTGGAAATTGTAATTTTTGTTCAAATTTAGGTGTCCGCCGTTTTATAAATTTTGAAAAAAAAATTTTCGTAGATATATTTTTTGAACATAGTCTAGACATCACAGAAGAAGCTGTATGGTGGAATTGGGACGAAGACAGGGAAGAGTTAGTGGAAAATGAGGTATCGGGAAACTAGGAGAGAAAGGAACGGGAGGTGAAGAAATAAGTAATAATAGGAAACAAAAAAAGACGAGGAACGAGAGTAGGGAAGATTGGAGGAAATGCTACTGGAATATAGCAGGCTTAGAAAGAAAGGATAGGGAGTTCATGAGAAATTTGACACGATAGGATGTAGTAGTAATTATGGAGACGTGGCTAGATGAAAAGGGATGGGAAAGAGCAAGGGGAAGATTGCCACGAGGTTACAAATGGCAGGTTCAAAATGCAAAGAGGAAGAATAAAAAAGGCAGAGCAATGGTAGGAATGGTGATGGGAGTAAGGAACGATTGTATAACAGAGAAGAATAAAAAAGAGTTAAAAGAACATAAAGAAGGATTAATAGTAGAAGAGATAAATATGGAAAGAGAGAGGTGAAAGTTAGTGGGGGTTTATGTGAACGGTGATATGCAGGAGAAATCAGAGGAGATGAGAGAACTGATGGGAGAAAATGAGTAAGAGATTAGGCTTATAATGGGAGATTTTATTGCGAGAACAGGAGGTGGGGGGGGGGGGGTATTGTTAATTAAGTTTAAAAAAGAGTCTTTTCAATAATTTAAAAAAAAACAGGTAATGTATTTAAATTAGGTAATTAAAGTATTGTAGTATATCATTGAAAAAACATTTTGTTAAATTTTCAGTTAAAAATATCGAAAACTAAGCCGTTGGCAGCCAATCTCCGAAGACGTCTCGAAAAAAAATGTTTTGCGGTGGAGGTCGTTTCTCAGCACTCGATCATCCGAAATCAAAAATCAAATTGATTTTGTTATTCTATGAGTTTCCCCAGGTAACCCTGTTGAGTTCGCTATATCTATATCTTCGCTATATCTTCCTTAGTTTTGCTCCAAATGCTCTAAAAATTTAGTCCAGCTTTCATCAGAGGCTGCACATTCATGAAATGAAAAAAAAGTTTAAGCCCCCCCCCCTAGAGAGCCTAGGGGAGATGAGATGTTAATTGATTCTGTGGTAGTGGTCGACGAGGTATGAGAGAAGGTTCAGAAACTAGAGGTAGGAAACTATAGATTCGGATCAGTTTCCCATAGTAGTGACAGTAGAGAGAGAAATAAGTAATAACAATAAGGCCAGAAAGGAAGCAGAAGTAAAAAGAGCAGGAAGAGGGGATTGGTCAATGGAAGGTAAAGAACGGTCGAAAGAAAAAGTCAGAAATATCAAAATGGGGGAAGGAAATGTAAACGAGGAAATGAAAATAATGGTAGGAGAAATAAAAGGAGTATTAGAGTGCACAAGCAAAAAAGAACTTAGTGAAGGAGGAGATAGAAGTAGATGGGATGAGAATTGTAAACAGAAGAAGAAGGAAGTGAAAAGGGTATTAAGAAAATGGAGAAAAGGGACAAGTAGTGGAGAAGAATACAAGAGAAAAAAAAGGAGTATGCTGAGTTGTGTAGTCAAAAAAGAGGAGAAAAATGAAAGGTTCGAAGAAGAAGCGGAGAAGGCTAGGACGATAGAAGAGGTTTGGAAGGTGTTAAATAAAGAGAGAAGAAGGAAAAGAGTAAACCAGGATATTGAGATGATAGAATGGAAGAAATATTTTATGGAATTACTAGGAGAGGTGGAGAGGAAAGTTAGGGAAGAAGGAAAATATGGTAGGGAAACAGATGAGGAGGAGAACATTACAAGGTGGAAATAGTCAAGGTATTAGGGATGATGAAAGATGGGAAGACACCGGGTATAGATGAGATTCCAAATGAAGTATGGAAATATGGGAGGACAGAATTAAAGAAATGGGCATGGATAATGTGCAGTAGAGTATGAAGAGGAGAGGGGTGGCTAGAGTTATGGTAAGAAGGACTAATGATATCACTAGTGAAGAAAGGCAAAGCGGGAAGGTTAAAGATTATAGAGGAGCGACACTAATGCCAACACTGTGTAAAGTATATGTGACTGTTTTATCGGAGAGGTTAAAAAAATAAATTGTGGGAAAAAGTTAAAGCTACCAAATCAGACAGGGTTCAGAAAAGGGATGGAGTGATGTACAATATATATATTCTGAACTATTCAGTAAATAAGAGAATTGAAAGGGAGAAAGGGGCAATGATAGCAGTGTTCGTGAACTTAAAGGCGGCGTTTGACTTATTAGAACGAGGCGAGATAGAAAAAGTTATGGTGAAAAAGGGGATACGAGAGGGATATAAAAGAAAGTATCGGGCATTTTTAGAGAGACAAAAAGCAAGGTAAAGGTAGGAGAGCAAGTAGGAGATAGTTTCTGGTTGGTGAGAGGAGTGAGGCAGGGATGTCCTCTGAGCCCATTTTTTTAAATATATTAATATCAGACTTGGAGGAAGAAATGAAGAGAAAAGGGTGGGGAGGAGTTAGAATAGGAAATGAAAAGATATATACACTGGCATACGCAGACGATATAGTAGATGGCAGAGAATGAAGAAAGGATGACGAACTTAATCACAGGATTAGAGAAAAGCTTGGATGGGAAAAAGTTGAATTTAAATGTAGAAAAGACAAAGATAATGAGGTTTAGAAAAGGAGGGGGCAGAAAGGAAGAATGGACGGGGAGATGAAAAGGAAAAAAATTAGAAGAAGTAAAAGAGTTTAAATATTTGGAATATACCCTGCAAGCAAATGGAGATCATATAGCTCATATAAGAGAAAGGATAAAAATCGCAGCAGGGGTAATGAAACATATATGGAGAATAGGAAAAAGAAGGTTTAACACAAAATTGGAAAAGGAGAATTTTGTTATTTGATACGCTGGTATGACCGGTAGTCGGTTATGGAGCAGAGGTATGGCGATGGAAAGAAAGGAAAGTGATTGAGATTTTACAAGAAAGGTATATGGTGGACGCTAGGGGTAGACTGGAGGACGCCGGGCTATATGGTGAGAGAAGAAGGGAAAAGGGATGAATTAGGTAGTAGAGCGGGAAAGAGGGCATGGAATTTCGAGACGAAGCTGAGGGAGGGTAAGGGTAAGGGAGGAGAGTTAGCGAGAAAGTGTTTGATGGAGATAGAAGAAAAGAGAGGAATGACGATGTAATCAACGAGATGGGAAGAAGAAAGGAGGGAGTTCTTGAAGGCTAGAGATATAGAAAACGGGACTGGAGTCAATTATGGAAAAGTGGAAAAAACGGAAAGAGAAAGACAATTAATAGAAAGATGGGGGATGATTAAGGGATTAAATTATAATAAATTGTATAAAATGATAAAAAAGAAGGAGTACCACAGTATTTAGAAAAGGGGTGGGGAGAGAAAAGATGGACCAGAATAGCAAGATTTAGATTGGAAAACGTGGTAAGGGCAGGTATGTATTGAGAAGAGAAAGAGAACAGGAAGTGCAAAATCTGTGAATGGAAAGAGGAAACATGGAAGCATGTATGGGAAGGATGTAGGAGAGGAATGGAAGAGAAAGGAAGCTAGCAGGAGAATGTGGTAAAGATTTTAGGGGAGGATGGTTCGGGGAAGAGTGGGTGAAGGAGTTAGAGGGTGCTAGGGGAGCAAATGAGAAAGAATGAAAGAATGGATGCAAAAAACTGGCAAAATGGAGGTAAAAGAGAAGTAAAAGAGAAAGGAAACGGAAGTCGCTTAAACTATAAGCGTAAAGATTTGTAAGTAATGGTTATGTAACAGCATAAGTAAATTAAGATGCGTTTGCTTCGCCTCTCTCTCTCTCTCTCTCTCTCTCGCTTGCATTCTCGCTCACTCGTTCGCTAACACGTCTCAAAATGCGCTATCGTCAAAAATAGAAATAAGGATATAGATATAAGACTTCCTGTGAATAGGTGTAAATAACTGTAAATAATAAATAAGATTTTATAAAACATGTAGAAGGAAGTGTGGTATGAAATTGAAGTCATGCAAACCAAATTTCAAACATTTCACTTGCGAAACAAAGAAATTAATAATAAAGGTGGGCGACTCATATGAAACCTTAAAGTATAGTAATAGTATATACTCTTTACTAATTTAGAAAGTTATTTAAAATTATTTTCGAACTTACATCTCCTGATTTATAAGTTAATTTAGCCTAATGTATGAAGAATATATAATTCCATAAAAAGAAAATACTTTTGCCCGCTTTTGTCTAAAAAAGCCAGCATGCAAAAATTATGCCATCATTTTTAAGCTCCTACGTCAAGCAAAATCCAAAGGGAAATGTTTCCACTCTGATGAGTTCAAGAAAACTACTATTTTAGTAGAGAAATAAAATTCTCTTATTCATCAACTTTAAATTATGAGAATCAGAACATTTTCACTATTAACATTTATTTTAAAAATATATAAATGACCATAACTTACCTACTCTCCAATAAAATGTATTAACATTGCAGGTCAATTGATACGTCTTGAACCAAGGAATCTTTTATATTCTTGCATCAAGTTTGAATTATGTTAATAAAAAAAATTCCACAATAAAAACCGATTTGCAAAATATGTAAATTACCATAACTGCCCTACTCTTTAATAAAATGTATTGATATTTCAGGTCAATCGATTTGTCTTGAACCAAGGAATCTTTCATACTTGTGCATGAACTTTGAATTATGTTAATGAAAAAAGTTTTACTATAAAAAACCGATTTTTATTATAATATTGAGTGCTAAGAAAATGCAATAAATATTTCTGAGAATCCTTCAGTCAGTTTTAATATATTAGTGGTCAGAATAAGCCTACCAAATTTCATCAATTTATCTGCAGCCGTTTTTAAGTAATCGTGTTCACAAAAAAGTGTGACATTCACACACACACACACATCCGGACAATTGCTTTAGAACATTGTATTAGACATTTTTGAATTGAGGAAGGTTTAGTCAAATGAATTTTAAAATGTTGGAAAATGTTACCATTACAAAGCTCCCTCTATGAGGAAGGAAAATAATACATTATTGTCATAAATTATAAAATATGATGTATATTTTTGACTAATTTTAACACAGAAAAAATGAAATGTCCTCTTTACAGCGATTTCAGAGTAATCTTTACCTGCAACAAAAATTAACTTCACGTGTTAAGATTTACCCACCACGTGGGAAATGCTTACCATGTCAACTTTATTCAATCTTGTTTTGTTTCGATGCGGAAAAATTTATCTTTATATACTTTGAAAATTACCCGCAACAAAAATTCGCTTCTGTATCTTCTGTAAAGTGCTTCATCATTTTGGTTTACAAGATTTAGAAAAAAAATCTTATCACTGAAGTAACTTATCAGAGGAATGTAAAGTGACTCATGGACCAAAATGACAATGAACCTTTATTCCCTTCAGTATAAAAAAAATGACATCATTCATTACAGAACAATGATTCATTTAATTGGCATCTCATTTTTTCTCAATATGTATCCATGACGATGATATACATTAATTTGTAATAGAATTTATTCATTAATAACAAAATTTCCCAAATTTGCTGGGTTAAAATATAAATGTTCCATATTTTCTAGAAAACAATACTTGGACAAATTTTTATTCTATGTGCAGAATGGAATATTTGTTATTAGATAGCAAAATTTAAGATAACAAAATAAAAACATCATAAATAGCGATATGGAAGAAACTTGACCAAATAGAGTATTATCTTCACAATCAAACACATTTATCAATTCAGTGTTTGACAAGTAATCTGGGAAAATAAAGCTGAAAGTAAAATAATCATTTCAGGAATTTTTACTATTTACTCTAATTAATTATGTATGATTTATAAATTTTGAAAAATTCATATCCGAATTTTGTTAATAAAAAAAATTCCAGTTTTGTACAATATATTAATTCAAAAAAGAAATAGAGAAAAATGTAAATATAATAACAGCAGTACAACGAAAATTGACCAAATTTGGCTCATATCATGACCTAACAATAGTGTCAGGATCTAGCGCTAAATATTTGCCTTTTTCAAAAACAAAACGGGCTCTTATGACTTCCAAATCTTTAAAAAATATTTTCAAAACTTGAGAATTAACAAAATGGCAACTGTTATACTAAGAAAATTTGTCAGATGTTGTTAATTTTTCAGTTTTATCAAATATCTTTTATGGATTTTGTTGAAAATTCATATATTTTTGGATGAATTTGACTTTTTTTGATTCAAAAGTAAAATCTTTTTTGGTTTCAATATCAGCTATTATATCACTTGGTTAAAAGTTGAACTACACTGTGAAATGTAATTTTTTGGTTGAAGATTCATCATTTCAGTTAAAAATGCGTATTTTTGGTAGAAAATTAAAATTTTTTGTGAAAAATTCATTTATTTGGTTAAAAATTGAACTATTTGATTGAAAATTAACTATTTGATTTGAAATAAAAAGCTTTTTGGATGTGCAGTTTTTTGACAAATGTGCAGGTTTTTGATGCGAGTACAGTGGAATAATTAAATTAATGATAAAATCATTGCGATGACAATAGCTACTCTGTTGTCACATCTTTTTAGGGGAGTTGGAATACTTTTGATGTTACTATTGTCATCAAAAGGATACTTTTTTTCTACAACTTGTCCCACTGTTTCGTCCACGTTTCAACACTGATTAAGGCCAGAAATATTCAAATGATATTTTTTGCGTAACAATGATTTTATCATAAATTTAATTATTGCACTGCACTCGCATCAAAAAACTGCACAGTTGGAGAAATTAACAGGTGAGCAGGTTAAAGTCGACGCTTGAAAAAGGAAGCCGAAAAACTCTTTTTTTTTATGTTTTGCGCTCCAACTATTAACAAAAATTGTTAAAGACAAAAGTCAACATCTCGATGATCCGGAAGACATTCAGATGCTTTTCATTAAACAATTCAGAGATTTTTTTAAGCGATTTGCAATCAAAAGAAGTGAGGGGTCTCATCTTTTGGCAACGACTTTAGTTATTTTTAAAAAATGTGGGAATTGTGGGAAATTCGGTTATTGGGAGGGATTCTTAAACCGGAAGTGGACTTCGGAGATAGCTTGAATAACTCACGCGCCCGCAGAGTGCGTAAATAAATATTGCGTTTCACGTGACCTGCGCACCGTTTTATCTGCGGAACGCGGTTCACGGGGTCAACAATGATCGAAGAGTCACTTTCAGTTATGTACAGATTCAGTCGAGTTACGTTTCCGACCACCAAGGTCTGCTTGGAAAAGTCTGCTTTAAGTGCTGCGAAAGGATTTCGATCCTGTCGATAGTGAAAGTCAATCATGGTCTCGTATGTGTCCATTTCCACACTCCTCGTCTTGTTGACTTTTCTGCAAAGTGCCAGAACCTGGACCCCTAACACTCTCAGCAACTACTTTGAAAGTCCACGAAAAAATTTGGTCTGTAAATCCAAAAACTAATTATTGCATATTATTAATTTATAACTAAATTATTATTCAAAAGGTTTTTTAAAAATAAAATATCAACAATGCGGATTGAAAGGCTGCATTCAGTTAAAAAGTGTAATTTTTGTATCTTTGAAGTGAGTACACACCATAATCATTTGACAACTGCTCCTGACGATTTACGATGATTACATAATTTTTTTTGTTATCCTGACTTTTTAAATTCGAGGATAAAAAGTGGATAAAACCACTATGAGTAGTTGACAACTAAATGTACTGCGGTGAAAATTACATAATAGAAAAATAATTCATTTTTTATTTCTTCTTTTTGTTTGTACAATTACAATCAGATCCATGACTTTTAATGCAGTTGTAACCGTTTATAGCTTTTTATTACAATTTTACTTACTGGTTGGTATATCTCGTTCAATTTGCTTTTTTTTTAATTTCTCTACTGGGGCGACTGAAAAATCCCTAAAAATAAAATTCCTGGCGCTGTAAGATTCCCTAATCGAAAAATTCTCGAATAATGAAATTCCCAAAATAATAAAAATGACAAAATATAAACAATTCCGAATTGGAATATTGCTGAATAATACAATTCCTGACAGTTTATAATATTACCGAATTTGAAAATTCCCGAATAATAAAATTCGCAACAGAAAATTCCGAATTAAAAAATTCCCGAATTCAAACAATTGAAAAATGATTGTTTATTAAATATAATTTATTCATTAAAAATACAACAATAACATATTTTATCAACAAAAAATTGTTTCTTATGTTTGAAAATTATTTTCTGAATTTAAAATAACAATAATGGAAAAAATATATTTCTGAAACAAAAATTTTGTTTGAAAATGTGCATAGGATTTTTAAAAAATTTCAAAAAACGTTCTCAAAAATCGAATTGTCAATTTAAAAAAAATTAAAAAGGAAATTCGAGATAAATCAGTGCTGGAATGAAACCTGCAAAGTTTGTTTGAAAAATATTATTAGGTTTGCGTGAAATTTAGGAAGAAACTTTTTTTTCTTTCGAGGTGCGCATGTTTTTAAATTTACTTTTTTATACAATTTTAAATTCAAACAATAATGTTAAAAAACTTTAAACATCTAAAAAAAATGTCTCTGATAAAATTATTTAATTATTTTATTTTTACTATCTGAATGATATTCAATGAACACAATTTTTTAATTATTTAAATTCGGGACTTTTTTTGTTCGAATAATTTATAATTCGGCAATTTTCTATCGGGAATTTCCAGATTCAATAATATTATAAAGTTATAAACTGTCGGGAATTTTACAATTCGGGATTTTTATATTTTGGAAATTTTATAATTTTGGCAATTTTATTATTCGAGAATTTTACGTTTTCGTGAATTTTATTTTTTGGGATTTTTTAGTCGTCCCTTCCTACTTTAAGGCATTCTAAATAAATTAACGAAATTTTTTTTCCCTTGTAAGTTTTTTCAAATTTGCAAATAATTTGATGGCTTTGACTATTTGTGCGGGATGACTCAAAAATTTTAGAAATAAATTTCTCGACACTGGAAAATTCCAGAAGTAGAAAATATTCCAAATATAAAATTCCTAAAGTTAGAAGAATGCCGACAATAATGAAATGGGATGACTGAGAAATCTCGAAAAATAAGATTGCCCACAATGTAAAATTTCCGAGAAGAAAATACTCGAAATAGAAAATTCCCAAAATTATAAAATTACCGACAATTTGAAATTCCTGACAGTTTATGATATTGCCGAATTGAGAAATGCTTGAGGCTAGGAAACTCCCGAAATAAAATTGCCCACAAAGAGAAATTCTCGAATCATCCCGAATCTAAACAATTGGGGGAAGTTTCTTTTTCGAATATTTTCTTTTTCGTGAATTTTACAGTGCCCGGATTTTTTTTCAGCATTTTTCAGTCTTCTCTATGAAATCTTTAACACTGGGAAATTACTGTCACAGACAAATTTCTGAATGTAACACAAAATAAATGGTTAAATAATAACATACAAAATAATAAATGAAATAAAACATATTTACTTGATGAAAATATTATTTATTTCATTTATTATTTATTTAGTATTAATAAAATCTTATATTTCTTTACATTCGGGAATTTAATAATTAGAAAAATAATTTTTTTTGCAATTTTGTAGACTCGGATATTTTATACTGACGGCAATTTTATTTCGGGAATAATCTATTATATCGGAAATATTCAATTTCGGCGATATTATAAACTGTCTAGAGTTTTCTACTTCGGAAATTGTTAATTGTCGGCAATTTTACAATTTCTGGAATTTCCTATTTCAAATATTTTCTTTTTCGTGAATTTTACAGGATTTTTCAGTCACCTAATAAGAATCAAAGGGACGAGTGAAAAATCCCCAAGAATAAAATTCCCGACACTGTAAAATTCCCGAAAGAGAAAATATTCGAAATAGAAAATTCCAGAAATTATATAATTACCGAAATATAAAAATCGCGAATTGGAAACTTCCCGAACAGTTTATAATATTACCGAATTTGTAAATTCCCAAATAATAAAATTCCCGACAGTTTAAAATATTACCATATTAGAAAATTTCCGAATAATAAAATTCTCGACAGAAACTTGCCGAATTTTAGAATTCAATGCTATTTTTTTTAAATGTGCAAAATAGTTTATTTACATGATTGCTCTTGTAATAGAAATCTTGTTCTTGTATTGTACTTCTGCATTGAGAAATATTCTTATTTAATATTTATTACATAAAATTTAAAAACAATAATTTGAAAAAATACATTAAACATCAATTACTTTGATCAGAATATTTCATTTTTGTGTTTCTAATTTGGGAATTCTATTCTTCGGGATTTTTCAGTCGTCCTGTTTTAATGAATAAATATGGTTGATTAAAAAACAATTTTTCATTTGTTTAAATTTGATAAATTCCTAGTGTTGTGAATTTCGCAGTATCTGATGTTTCACAATTCGGCAATTTTCCAGCGGAAATTTTCTTTTTCAGAAATTTTACACTGGCGGAATATTTAATTTTTTGCATGTTTCGATCGTCCCGAAATAAAAAAATAAATGATTTTATTTAATATTCTACCTTTGTCGGCAATTTAATAGTGACGGATATTTTATGATATTGGCAATTATTTCGGGAATTATCGATCATCTAGAATTTTCAAATATGGTAATGCTATAAACTGTTGAGAATTTAATTTTTCGTTAATAAAAATTATTGAAATTCTACAATTTTCAACGAAATTTGTTTATTATCTTATCTTATAATTATCTTAAAAAATTAGCAGAAAATATAATTTGTTATACAATTCTAATAAAAATTGTTAAAAAAATGTATTATACTTTTTTATACTGGTTTGCAATTTATTTCAATTCAAGCGCGCCAGATACGTATTTTCTATCTGCCGCCGCGAATTGCGTAGTTTCTTTTAAGACCCATCGAATTGCGATTTGTGTACGATTTTTTTGTTCTTGTATAATAGGGTGGTACGAAAAAACTCGAATAATAATTTCTCACCATTAGGCAAGTCGATTAAAAATTTTGATTTTTTTAAAAATTTTTTGTGTATGAAAAGCATTTTTTTTTGTTAGGTAAAGTTTATGGAAGTAATTACCCTAGATGGAAGAAAGGAACAAAAAAATTTTTTCTTTGAAATATAATATTAAAAAAAAATGACGAAAATTGCCATTTTGTTAACTTGTACTTGAAGTTGCCAACAAGAATGTCTCTTGTTTTTTATCAATCATATTTTTTATTTTCAAACAACAATTTTTCTATTTTTTGCGGATTCTGAAACATGAACCATTTATACATAAGACCCGGAAAAATAGGCTTGCTAAATTTAACAAAAATTCATTTTTTGTCATTTTTTGAAATATTATATTTTGACGGAAAAATTTTGTTGTGACTTTCTTCCCCTCTAAGGTTTATTCACTTCCATAAACTTTACCAACAAAACTTGAAAAAAATGTTGATCTATCTTTTACGGATCCTGTGTAATCGGATTTTTACGGATCTTGTGTAGAAATGGGCCAGGTTCCAGGAACCGTAAAAATATGTAGAAAAAAAAATTTCGTTTAAAACTTTAAAATATTTACGTGTTTTCTTAGTTTATTATTAAGAGCAACAAAAGATTTGAAAAAATAAAAAACATTTGTTTTGATAATTTAGGTACAAATTAACAAAATTGCATACATTTCGATGAAAAAATGTTTTCTAACTTTTTTTGCGTTTAAGGTTAGTCGGACCCATAAACTTCACTCCAAAAAATTGAAAACAATTTTTTTCATATGCAAAAAATTTATAAAATTTAAAATTCGAAAATTTTGTATCGACTTGCCCAATAGTGAGAAATTTGTTGAACTTTTTGTTGAATCCGTCCATAATGCAACAATAAATTGAATAAATATAATAATTGAATAATATAATAAATAAATTGAATTTAATCTTTTTGTATTTCTTCGGCCGACCCTACTGCATTATTATAGATTTTTTTATAATATGGGGCAATCAATATTTTGAATGTGGCCCCTCTGATTACTTTGAATAATAAAATTCAAAATGTAACTAATTCATTTTATTTTTTAGTATCAGCTAAACGTATTACCAGAGTATAACATAGAACGTTACGTTTTTCCTGACGTACTCACGACTTTTGAAGCAGATTTAAAAGACGAAATCAACGATGTGGAAGGGACAATTCTTTATAGAATGTCGGAGGGGCCAAAATCACCAAAGGCGGAAGGAAAAAAACCGGTTCTTTTCCAACATGGAATTCTTTGTGACTCGGACCCTTGTGTTGTGAATAAGCCTCAAATCGCAATAGGTATTTAATTACAAAATTCAGAACAAAAAATTAAAATAATAATTTCAACAAAATTTCTTTTAATAGCATATATCCTTGTGGACCAAGGATATGATATTTGGTTGGGAGTAAGCAATTCTTCCATGGCTGAAAATATGACTTCGTAAGTATCAAAGTACCCCTAATTTTTTTTTTTTTTTTTTTTGTTAATGACTTATTTACTTTATATAATAAACTCTATAATTAGAGAGCATCCAATAATTACGTCAGGTTTTTTAGGAGAGGGAGAAGGGGCCCGATTTTTTATAATCCTTACTTGGGGAGGGGAGTCCAAAACATTTCTTACGTGGGTTTCCTGTTTCTAATAATTTTAAAAAAATGCACTAAATAAAATCTGTTTCCCTGGGAGTTCTTTTGAAAATTTTGTAAATCCATTAAAATTCTTTAAATGATGTGAATATTCCTTGATATCTTATGAATTCTATGTATATCGTATATGATCTCTTAAAATCACTTTAAAATAATTGAGCTCTGTGAAAATCCCTTGAAATCCTTTAAAAGCTTTGGTTATCCCATAAAAGTATTTGAGGTTCCATGAAATCTTTGGAAATCCTTGAAATCACTTGAAATATTTAAAATTCCATAAAAATCCCTTAAAATTGGTAAAAATCCCTTAAAATTGGTAAAAATCCTTTAAATTCCGTGCATTATTTCGAAATATTATGAGAGCCTTGAAATACCTTTCAAATTCGTTAAAATTATCCGACATTCTCTCAAATCTGTGGATATATACTTGGGAATGATTTGATATGTCTTAAAATCTTTTCAAATCCCGCGAAATCGTGGGAACCCCTTTAAATCTCTTAAAATCTGTTAAAATTCTTCAAAATTTTTTATTATGAAATCTTATAAAATCCCTTCAAATCACATCAAATTTTCGAAATCCGAATAAGATCCCCTAAAATCCTCAAAAATTCGTGAAACTACCCTGAATGCTTTTCTTTCAAAACTGAGGAAATCCCATACAATTATTTGAGATTCCATGAAATCTTTTGAAATCTTTGAAATCACTTTGAATCTTCAAAATCTCATAAAAATCCCTTCAAAATCGATTAAAATCTTTGAAATTCCATGAAATATTTCGAAATAGTAGGAGATCCCTTGAAACTTCTTTGAAATACATTGAAATCGTACGAAGTCATCTATAATTTCTGGAAATCCTTTGAAATTCTTTCAAATCTCTCAATGTCCTTTTAAATTCCATGAAATCGTCGAAATCCCTTTAAATCTTTTGAAATCCGTTAAAATTCCTTAAAATCCTTAATTTTGAAATCAAATAAAATCCCTTCAAATCCCTTTAAATCTTCGAAATCCTATTCGAATCTCCTAAAATCCTTTTTAATTCCCTGAACTCTTCGAGATTCCACTTTTGTTAAAATCCTTGAAATTACCCGAAATCTTCAGAATTAAATGAAAATCCCTGAAATTATCGAAACACCTTTGAGTCTATGAAAATCCGTTACAACTCCTTAAAATTCCTTAAAATCTTTGATTTCAAAATTTTATAAAATCCCTATAAATCCCTTCAAATCTTCGAAATCCTATTAAAATTCCCTGTCATCTTTCAAAATTCGTAAAAATACTTCGATATCTCTTGCAATCCTTTAAAATCTTGCATGTGAATTCTTTTTTAAAATGTTGTAAATTCCATAAATCATAGTGATGTGAACATTCCTTGAAATCCTATGTATTTAACGGATATTGTACGTATTTTCTTAAAATCCCTTTTAAAAAATTGAGGTCCTTGGAAATCCTTTGAAATCCTTTCAAAACTGTGGTAATCCAATGAAATTCTTTGAGATACCATGAAATCTTTTGAGATCCTTGAAATCACTTAAAATCTTGAAAATCAAAAAAATCCCCGAAAATCTCTTAAAATCGATTAAAATCTTTAAAATTCCATGAAATATTTCGAAATATTATGAGATCTCTTGGAATCCCTCTAAAATTTATTGAAATCTTAAAGTCTAAAATCCAAGGATATACTTTGAAATGTTTTGAAATCTCTTAAAATCCGGTAAAATCATCAAACCCGCGTTGAATCTCTGAAAATCTGTTAAAATCCTTTAAAATCCTGTCATCCTCTGAAATCTTTGAAAATCCGGTGAAATCATCAAACCCGCTTTAAATTTCTTAAAATCCGGTAAATCCTGTCATCTTCTGAAATATTTTTAAATCTCGATTACGCACTGATAATACTTGATACATTGAATAAATAAGTAGGAGGGTATAAAATTAGAAAAAATCATCCTTACGTAATTGTTGAATGTTCCCTTATCAATCAGATTCTGAATTTGAATAATTTCTTTGTTATCTTGAACTTGGCTTTAAATTATAAAAAATAGTTTTTCGTTCTTTTTCGAACGTTTTTCAAAATTTTCATTGCAGTCAACCTCATTTTGTAGCAGCGAGGAGGTGGAAAAAAGGAAATTGGAACGAGTGGCCAAATATATATTAGCAACAACAAAAGCAAATGAATTATCAGTGATGGGCCAGTTTAATGGATCCGTGAGAATTTTTGCAATTTCCTCTCCATTCATTGAAAATAATGACGAACATCAGGTAAATGAATATTATTTTAAAAATCCATTTGAAATACATAAAATAATCCCTTTTCTTACATTAATTATTAATTTTGCAATAACTTTTATATTGAAATGTTGTTTTAGTCCAAAGTTTCAAAGTGGTTGGAATATATACCCGGTGTTAAAATGGCGAAAAAATTGTACCAGAAAGGAAAAGACTATTTTGCAAGTACGCTTGTTACTCTCTATTACTATTACCATAAAACACTTCAACAATACTTAAACAATAAAAGTTATGATTTCAGAGGGTTATGACAAGGTTATGGAGAGTATTGATATTTTAGGAAAGAAAATTGACTACATTATGGATGATTCAACAGTTAGAGACTTGAAGGTATTCGATTTTTCTACAAAAATTATTTTTTTATCCAAGATTCCTGTTATTGACATTTACCGACATCTAAATTTAGCACGGATACGAACCCTTCGAGGGGTTAATTACTCCTGCAATCTGCATTACACGCTCTCTGCAATCTTTTGCAACCCCATGCAATCCCTTGCAATTCCATGTAATCTTTTACAATGCCTTGTAATCCCCCCTTACAAAGAAATACAGGAAATTCTGTATAGGTCTATAGTGATTTTTTGTAATAAATTTCATATCATATTTTCGCGATTCTTGAAAAGTCAGTATAGGAATTATGAATGTTAAAATGTCGAAAGAGTTGATCAGGAGGCTTTAAGGGATTCCAAAGAATTTCAACAAATTTCTAGAGACTTTCACTGATTTTAAAACTTTTCAAAAAATTCGAGGGGTTTCAAAATATTTCTATTAATTTAAAACGATTTCAATAGTTTTCAAGAGATTTAAAAATATTTTCACCGATTTCAAGGAATTTCGAGATATTTCAAGAAAGTTTAGAGGTTTTTAAAGATTTCCAAACATTTTCGGGGTTTTTGATGGATTTCAGAGGATTCCAGGAGATTTAACAAATTTCAAGGTATTTCAAAGAATTGTATAGGATTTCCAAAGATTTTAAGACTTTCTATTGAACTTTGAAAAATAAATAAAATCGAATTAGATTTGAAGGAATTTCTAGGGATTTCAAAGATGTCAAGGGATTCGCAGGAATTTCACAAGATTAAAGGATTATGAAGATTTATAGGGATTTAGGCGGTTTTTTTAGAGAATTTTAATAATAAGTTGAATCTAGTTTGAATCCCCGAGATTTTCCATGGATTTCAAGTGATTTCGTTTGATTTCATAACAATTTCAAGGGATTATAAAGATTTCCAAACATATCAGGAGGTTTTAGGGGTTCGAAAAAGTTTTTAAAAGATTTTGAGGGATTTCCACGGATTTGAAGGTTTTAAAAGGGTTTATGGGATTTCTAAATATTTCAAGTAATTCAAAAAGATTTCATTGGTTTTCAAGATGTTGAAAATATTTTAACGAATTTCAAACAATTTCGAAACATTTCAATGAATTTGAGAGGATTTTTACTTTTTTCAAAGATGCCAAAGGATTTCAAAGAATTTTGTAGGATTTACAAATATTTCAGGTCTACCCAAAGAAGACGAATTTGTTACAAAACCGTTGTATTTTTCGCACAACAGCAAATATTTAAACTTTCTACCGGAATAGTTGAATTTTTTAAACAAAAAATCACTTTGACATCAAAAATGGAATAGATAAATTTTCAGTCTAAAAAATTAATTTTTAACAAAAGAAAACGAATTTTCTACCAGTTAAATTAAACCAAAAGAGGCAAATTTTTAACAAAATAGTTGAATACACAGCCAATGAGATGTCTTTTCAAAACAGAAGATCAATTTTCTACCCAGAAAGATGAATTTAAAAAAAAACACAAGAATCTTACACAACGAAAGTTTAATTTTTCAACCGAAACTATGAATTTTCAACAAAAAGTTAATTTTCCACCAAATAGTTAATTTTTCAAATAAATAGTAAAAAATGTAAGTTTTCAACTAAAAAAGATAACTTTTCCAGTTAAATTTACCTAAAAAAGCCGAGTTTAAAAAAAAGTAGTTGAAACCAGAGTCAAAAAGATGCATTTTCAAAAAAGAAGATTAATTTTCTACCCAAAAAGACAAATTTTCAATAAATATGAATGAATTTTCAACAGAACAGTTGAATTTTGTTTACCAAAAAAGATGGTATGTATGAAGATATTGATTTTTTTACAAAAAATACTTTTTTTCTACAAAACAATTAAATTTTCAACCCGAAAGTAAGAATTTTTAAGAAAAAGGTTAATTTTCAACTACACACTTTAATTGTCTACCAAACTGTTGAATTTTTAAGCCCAAAAGGCGAATTTTCTACAAAACCAGTTTAATTTTTAAACTGAAAAGATAAATGAGAATTAAAAAAAAATGAGGAAAAAATCAACAAAGTGATATTTGGGATTTCAACGAAAAACTATTTTAATTTGAAATAAAAAAAACAGTTGAATAGAATAAGAAATAAGAAACCAAAGAGATGAATTTTCAACAACAACAAAATAAATTTTCAACTGAGAAGATTAATTTTCTACTAAAAAACACGAATTTTCAACAGAATACGTGAATTTCCAACTAAATACGATGAATTTTTAACTTTCTTTTGAAAAAAAACTACTAATTTTCAACGAAATAGTTAAATTTCCCAACAAAGAGATGAATCTTCAACCAAAAAGATACATTTTCAACAAAGCAGTAAAACTTTCTTCTTTGCCAAAAAAGATGATTTTTCAACAAAATATTTGCATTTTCAACAAAATAATAAAAATTTTAATCAAATAGTCGGGACATCTTTCCCAAAAGTCGCAAACTTTCTTAAAAGTTATCATCAAGAAACGTACTAAACGTTATCGTTATCGCTATCGTATACTAAACGCTCGTATAGATTTTTTTGATGTAGTTCCATATGATATTATGAGTGACTTGAAATAAATCGTTCTTTTGTAGTTTCTCTACTTTCTACATTGATTCCTTCAATATTTTTGTATTATTTATGCCGATGCCGATTTTCCTGTAATTGTTTTCAATATAAATTATTTTCTCTACTTTTCCTATAATCCATGGAATCTTTTGCATTCCATGCAATTTTGCAATCTTGCAATCCAGTGTGCATCAAAAATCCGAGTAATTGAGGGGTTATATACACTTATTTTGAGGGATTTTGAATTTTTTTTGGCAATGTTGATGAAACTTCATTAAAATAGACTACATAGGATCTATTACTATATATTTTTGGGTACTTTTTTATTAAAAAGTTTTAAAAACTGGGGGAGACATGGCCGCTACCGCGAAACACGGTTTCCTTTTTTTATTTGCGGTGAGCATGGTAAGTCCGGAACAAATAATCTGAAATCAAAAAGCCAACAAGATTTTATTATTACATTCCTATACGCAGGACCTGAAACGAAAGGGTTTCAAAATTTTTGATTAAAAAAAAATTGCGCTGATTTTCTAAAAATGTCGACTTTTGAGGTTCCAAAAATTCGTTTTTTTACCCAAAATAATGGAAATTTTTGTCCAAATAATAATCACTTCGTTCAGGTCCTGCATATAGGAATATAATGATAAAATCTTGTTGTTTTTTTCATTTCAGATAATTTGTTCCGGACTCACGCGGCCATGTCTCCCCCAGTTTTTAAAACTTTTTAATAAAAAAGTACCTAAAAATATATAGTAATAGATGCTATGTCGTCTATTTCAATGAAATTTTATCAACATTGCCAGAAAAAAATTCAAAATCCCTCAAAATAAGTGTATATAACCCCTTAACCCCTGGCAATCCTCGAATGTTCAGTTGGTAAATCTCGCTAACGGAATAATAAAAAAATCCTGTAATAAGAAAGGAAGTTCATATTTCTAAAAAAATTTTATAAGTTATAACAACATTTTTTAATACAATTTAAGTTACATAACCGTATAATGAGTTCAGGAATTTTTCATATTTCGCAATACCGCGACGTGTAAAGTGATCTAAATGGTACGTAGAAAGTGAAATGGTGTGAGACCTAGTTGCGATTCATTAGCCTTTCATGTTCAGACAGCACTCAAATGCAGTAACAAGACTTCTATTAATTGTTACTTAATTAACGAAAATCAAACACTCTCATTCAATTTTAATATTAAAGTGAAAGTTCCAAGTAGAGTTCAATCAAGTCAATTAATTAAATAATTTTTTGTTTATTCTTATAATTATCGTTGAAACAATAATTTTTTATTTGAAGAGATAGGCAAAATTGAATCTTATCATGAGATCTTGAAAATTGATATGATAAAATCGCTACCTGTTGTTTGTGTGATATAATTAAAATCCATAATTTCAGATCGATTTATCGTCAGGTGTTCTGATAATAATTTATTTTGAAATTGAATTAAGTTTTAATGCAATTTTAATTAGGTGGGCGGAATTTGTAATAATTGTATTATTATGGGAGATTTTGATAGAATGGATATTAATTGATTACGATTATTTATTAATTATTGTCTAGTATTATTGTTTTTTTATGTAATAATTTTTATTCAGGTATGATTTTAGTAATTTGATGAATTTTGTATTTTACAGCAAACAGTTCTAAAATCTTGGGGATTTGTAACGAAAATGGTAGTTCCAACTTTAGGTGTTGATGATTTTTCGCACATGATCGACCATCCGGATGTTAATTTAGATACTGTGAGTACTAACAAAATTTTCGAAGATTCTACTTTCTCCTATTACATGTAATTGAAACAAAATGCGCATTTTTAATTATATTTTTTTCGTATTTTTATAACTATTAATTTGAGTAGGAAACACAAATTTAAAGAAATAGAAAACCCTACATAAATGCATAGTAGGGTGGTCCAAAAATGCGTGGAAAATTTTTTTCCCCCAAATTGTCATGCATATCACCTCAGATTTGTTCGATTATACAAAAAAACCAGGTGCATTTAAAAAAAATCATAATTAGAGGTGCGGTGAGCTGCGGTGAGCCTCACGAAGTTTAACACATATTTCCCACAAGAAAAAAATACGTTTTTTTTTTAAATTTTATTCAGAATCGTCAATATTAGATGAATCAAGTTTACACTCAACACTCCTCTTCACAATTAGTTATAGAATACAAATGAATAATTATTTTTTAAATATCACTCCCACAAGACAGTTTTAAAAGGTCCAAAAAAAAAACCAAAAAACCTCATAATTTTTTTCTTATAGGAAATACTTGTGAAACTTCATGGAACTTGCAGAACCCCTAAATATAAGTTTTGTTTAAAAAAAAACCGCAAAAAAAAATTTCGACCACCCTAATGCACAGTTGCAAGAAAAAATAAATTTCTAGTTTCATTTTTTCATGGAAAAGTATGAAAAAGTTTGAAGCTTATAGAAATATACAATAACTATTGTAATAAATATTTTTTAAACTAGTAGCATTTACATAAGGGTGGTCCAAAAATGCATTAGAAAATTTTTTTCTAGAATTTTGATGCATAACCCAATTTTTTTCAAATGGTATTTAGACTTTCCGCCAGTCCCATGAAGTTATTAACACGTATTTCTCATAATAAAGAAAAACGTTTTTGTCGAAATTATTCAGAATCGTTAATATGAGGCGTATCGAGTTGGCCTTCAGCATTTCTGTTCACAATTAGCATTAGAATACAAATGAAAAACTACTTTCCGAATTTCACGTCCATAAGTCGGTTTTATAGGGTCCCATAAGTGAATAATGAAATTTTATGAGTTTTTGGCGTTTATTCTTATTGTTTGCGGTTTATATTAGTACAAATTGTTTCTAATACATAGAATATTACTTTCTACTGATAGTTAAATGTGTATGTAAATTGTTTAAACAATTTAGTATTGTTTATAGCAATTTTCTCTTTAAATAGAGCTAGAAAGTTGCGTTTTTTTTTAATTTCCCACTTTTTGTCTTCTTTTTAATTAGAGTAAAGTAACATTTAATTCAAGGTAACAAACATAATTGTTCAAGTAATTCATTATTATTTATAATAATATTCCCTTTTCCATTTTTTAATTGAGTATTTTTACTCTTTTGGTAATGCATGAAAATTCAGGATAAAAAAATTTGGACTACTCTAATTTGCATTCAGAATTTTGTTCTTCCACTTTTTCCTTACAGAATTTTTTTATTTTTTATTGCTATTTTATGAAGTTAATTAAAATAATAATTTCAAAACAATACTTCTTAAACTTAGTACAAAACAAAAAATTGCAATGAAGGTAAAGATTGTAATTTTCTTTGCAAATTTATAAGTGTCTCAAAAAGAGCAAACCATAATGTTTTTCTAGTACCCAGGTTTTTTTCCATTGTTCTACAAATATCACTATGAATCGTAGAAAATTAAAAAAAAAGTACTAAAAACTATTATTTTTGGCTATTATTTGGACACTTTTCAAAATTTTACATACGCCATTTTTGACAAAAACTTATAATTTTCACATTATTGTAATTTATTGTATTTGATTGTGATAATGCATTTCCACCAGGAAATATAAATCAGCACAGAATATTTCATAACAATGCTTTATTCTACTTATTTGAAATTGTCTTTATACCTCATTTTAGTTATTCTGAAGAATAACTATTATTATGTACGTATAGCTTTTTGCGTATTTTTGACATTTACATTTTTCTATATCATTTATGAAGAGGAATTAAAAATGGATATAATGAATAAGAGATTGATTATTTTGCAATTATTTATTTTTTGTATAGTTCATTTTCTTAGAATTTCTAGAATTTTGTACAATTGTTGTAAGATTTGCAACTGTGGGAAGTTTTTAACAAATTTATAAATAATACAAGGATTTTTCTGTTGCATTGCATGGAATATTTATTACTATACCTTTTTTTCTTTGTCTTGGTTTATGGTCCGATTTTTTTAATGATGTTAATCAATTTGTATTTTTCCAATTGCTGTAAAACTTTTCTTCAAAGAATATTAAATACCCAACCGAATAGAAGTTTAATTTATCACTGTAGTTCTTTTTGTCACTTTATAGTTTTTGAATTGGGGCTTCAGTCTTTGTACTTTCTGAAAAATATTTTCCAAAATAAAATAATTTTAGAAATTTGTCATTTATTTTATTTTAGCCCCAACTGATAAGAAAGTACGGGTACCATCCAGAATCTCACGAAGTGAAAACCGACGATGGTTATTTATTAACACTGCATCGAATCTGTGGAAACAGTGAAAATCCGGTTTGTGAAGACAAGCCAGTAGTTTTTCTTCAACATGGAATTTTGACCAGTTCTTCTGATTGGGTAGTAATGGGCCCTTCAAATGGTTTAGGTAAAGTTTAAACTGATCCACTAACAAAAATTACAAAATTATCATATTTTTAAGAATATTAGAAAGCAAACACGCGCGGTACGTGGCAATTTTTTTCTCACTCAATTTTTAAATTGAAATATAAAATTAATATTAATAGCAAATTTTCTTATTTCATGGCATCTATTATCTAAAATAATAAAAAACCAAGGAAAATATTTTTGATTTCGGATAAAAATTAATGTTTTAACTTCAGAATTAAAAAATATATATATAGATATATAGGTATATATATATATATATGTATATATATAAATATATATGTGTGTAGTATTTGGGCAATGAAACCGTTACATTTTGTTCCGAAAATACCAATTTTCGACCAAAAATACTAATATAAACTGTAAAAATTGAAAATATTTTTTTCAATATAATGACTTTCTATTGAGAATAGTCATTTTTAAAGAAAAACACTAACATGACAGAACATAACATAGCAAAGAATTGTTTAAGATTGTAAGTCTTCTTTTAAGTCATGTTTTTCATTTTAAATCATCGATTCCATAACTACAAAAGTTAAAAAGTTGTTAACCTTCTGTGAAATAGATTTTTTTTTTTCAAATTTAAAGACTTTTTTTAAGTCTAATAATTTATTATTAAAAATACAAATAACCTCCTTCGAAAAACATTAATAAAACCCCAAATTGTTTAAAGATTTTAAGACATTTTCAAATTATAATGATTTTTGTTTAAGAATGACAGTTTTCAATGTAAAACACTAACCTAACTCAAAATTGTTGAAAAATCATGAATTTTCTTTGAAATATACTGACTTTTGAATTAAAAATTTAATTTTCGATGAAAAACACTAATAAAATCCGAACTTGTTCAGACTTGTAAGTTTTATTATTTTAAAAAAATAATTGTATATAAATCTAATGATTTTTTTTTAAATACCAAGTTCAGGTGAAACACACCAACATAACCAAAAGTTGTTGCAAAATTGTAAATATTATTTTAAATTTTCTAAATCAAATAATGTTATAATTAAAAACAACAATAATTTCCCACAAAAACAGTAACATAACAGAAAATGGTTCCGATTTATAAATCTTTCTAAAAATCTAATGATTTTTGTTTACAATAATCGATTTCCTATAAAAAACATTAACAAAACTTGAAACTGTCCAAAAATTGCAAATCTTGTTCGAATTACCAGAGATTATTTTTGTTTTAAAATACTAATTTTTGGTGTACGTAAAACACTACTATGAAATAAAATTGTTAAAATTTGTGGATTTAAAAAATTGATATTACAAATACTAATTCTAGACGAAAAACACTAATATAATTCAAAATTGTTGAAAGATTCTAAATTTTGCTCAAATTATAATGATTTTTGTTTTAAAAAGCAAACATTTGTTGAATAAAACTTTAACATAAACTAAAATTATTAAAATTAATGAATCTTCCTTAGAGTGGAATTTTTTGATTTATTTAAGCTACCGATTGCCGCGACGAAAACCCTCAACATAATCAAAAATGGTTTAAAGATTCTAAATGATGTATAACGCTAACGTAACATAAGATTGTTGAAAGACTATTTATTTAGGTATTTAAAAAAATGATTTACTGTGATTAAAATTAATACCATTATCATTATATAATAATACATTAACCTGAAACTGTTAAAAATTACAACTCTTCTTCAAACTATGTATATTTATTTTGATTTTCAAAAAACCAATTTTAAATCTTGTTCAAATCATAATGGATTTTGTTTATAATACCAATGTTTAGTCTAGAACGTTATAAAAACACCTAAACTTTTTAAAAAGTTACGAAACTTGAAAATCTAATGATTTTCATAAATCATTAGATTTTCAAGTTTTGTAACTTTTTAAAAAGTTTAGGTGTTTTTATAACGTTCTAGACTAAACGCAAAACGCTAAAGAAAGGTTAACTAAACCGAAGAAGGTATTTTGTTGACAAAGTCTTAATCTTTGAACTCTAGTAATTTATGATTTTTTTTTAAATTCTTCAATTTATTTGATTAACTACTTTTTTAATTTGTGATTATTTTACTTATTTATTATTTCCGGTGTAAAACGCTAACATGACCTACAATTATTGAAAATTAGGAACCTTGATATTAATTCATGTTTTAAAATGTAAATTTTCAGCAAAAAAAAAACTAATACAACGAAATAAATTTTCACATATTAAATCTTCTTCGGAATTTTATGATTTTATATTAAAATTAAAAACAAAAACATTTTGCAGCGAAAATTACTAACACAAAACATTTACAATATTTACGGTTATTTATTTGAAGATTTAGAAGTTTTAAATTGACCGTGAAAAAGTTTTGAAAAGCACAAATGGGGCATATTATTTCTCAAATGTATTTACTGAAAAAATCAAAGTTCCCGGATCTAAGTTAAACTTTAGCAAAGTGTTTAACTAAATATTTGATTTTTTTTGAAAAAATAAATTTTTAATTTTTTTATCTCGAAAAAAATTTTAGGTATTTTACTAATCTAATCCTAATATATATAAAATATAATTATATAAAAAAATTATATATATATATATATATATATTATAAAAATAATATATAATATTCCTAATTAAATAATTTCCTAATCCTAATCTCGTCGAGATATTTGGGTTGTGAAGTGGGATTTTTATTTTTTATTTATAAAAATAAGCGATAAGTGGTTTTTGAGAATATATTTAGCTATTTTTGCGATTTATAACTGTTCGGATGGCGATAAAAAAATGTGCCCAGTATAGTTTCTAAAGGTTTTTCACACCCTTTCTATTGATCATAAGTATTTTTTTATAGAAGACATATGTGACCTTCAAAAATTAATATAAAATATAAATTTAACTTTTTTCATGGATAGACGTTGATATAATCAGGATAGAATGAGGCAGAGAAGAGAAGATTGGAAAAGAAAGACGAGAATCAGGATTGAGAAAGAGATAGAAAAATCTTGACGTGGATAGATGAAGGATACGATGAGATAGAGAAGAGATTGAAAAAGAAAGACGTGAATATAGGTTTAAAAAGAGATATACAAATATTGACCTAGATGGATGAGGAATAGGATGTGACAGAGAAGAGGAGAATGAAAAAGAAAGACAGGAATTCAGATTGACAAAGAGATAAAAAAAGATAGACATTGATAGATGTAGGATATAAAGAAGAGGAGATTGGAAGAGATAGACGCGAATTTAAAGTGACAAAGAGATAGAAAAAGATTGACGTGGATAGATAAAGCATAAGACAAGGTAGAGAAGAGGTTATAGAAAAAGATAGACGTCAATTTAGATTCACAAAGAGATATAAAAAAATAGACGTTGATAGACGTAGGATATGATGAGATAAAGAAGAGGAGATTGAAAAGAATAAAAAAGATTGATGTGGATAGAAGAAGGATAGAATGAGATAGAGAAGAGGAGATTGAGAAAGAAGGATGCGAATTTAGATTGAAAAAGAGATAGAAAAAGATAGACGTTGATAGAGGTAGGATAGGATGAGATAAAGAACAGAAGATTGAAAAATAAATACGGGAATTTAGATTGACAAAGAGATAGAAAAAGATAGATGTTGATAGACGTAGGGTATAGGATGAGATGGAGAAGAGGATATTCAAAAAGATAGACGGGAATTTAGATTGACAGAGAAATGGAGAAATATTAACGTCGATAGATAGAGGATTGGATGGAATAGAGAAGAGAATGTTGAAAAAGATAGACGGGGATTTAGATTTACAAAGATACAGGAAAAGATAGAATTTGATAGACGTAGGATAAGATGAGATAAAGAAGAGCAGATTGATAAAAAAAGGCGAGAATTCAGATTGACAAACACACAGAAAAAGATTGACGTGGATAGATGAAGGATAGGCTGAGATAGAGAAAAGAGGTCATTCACAAAATACTTGATACTTTAAGGGGGGGGGGGTCTTTCGAAGTATCATTCTCCATGTTAAGAACAATGAAAAAGTATCACGCGATGGGGGGGATTTCAATACCCCAAAGGGTATTGAAAAAGATAGACGTGAATATATATTGGCGAAGAGATAGAATGGGACACATTTTCTCTATATCTTTCCATCATGAAGATTAACATTGATTTAAAAAGACATGGTTTCTATGCTTTTACTTTAAGCAGGGAAGGCCGCTTTTTCGATTACATTTTTTTTAGAAAGAAAGCTTGCGAAAAGTAAAATTCAATTTTTCATTGGCGAAAATGAGTTTTAAGTGCTGTAGTATGCCCAGTGACGCTTGGGCTCGCGCGTCGTTCCTCTAAAGGATTATTTTTACCAATAAAAACTTGAATTTAACTTTTATTTCTCAACGTTCCTAGATAAAAAAACACAAGCTTTCTTTCCAACCCAAAACAAATGTTTAAAAAAAGTCCTTATATAAAGAACGCCCAGCTTATATTTAACTTTAATTTTTTAAGGTAAAATAATAATTTTTTTTCAAAAAATGCTCATGATCAGTGGAAAAGGCGCGAAAAGACCTATCGAAACTGTACTGGAAAAAATTGTTTTCATCTTTTTTTTTTTAGATAGGTTTATAGATTTTCTTGATTGGAAAAGAAGGAATTGTTTTAAATATGTTCTGCAGGTTACCTTTTGGCCGACGCAGGCTACGATGTCTGGATGGGAAACTCTCGTGGTAATACGTATTCAAAAGGCCACGTCAATCTTTCCACCTCAGATACCAAATTTTGGGATTTTTCTTGGCACGAAATGGGAGTTTTTGATTTGCCGGCAACTATTGATTACATTTTAGAAATCACTGGCAAAAAGCAAATTTTTTATATTGGACATTCTCAGGGAACCACGTCCCTTTTTGTTTTATTATCAGAGAAACCTGAGTATAATGACAAAATCATCAAAGCTGCTGCTTATGCTCCAATTGCTTTTACGAGCCATATGAGAAGTCCGATTATTAACTTCTTTTCTAAAATTTCTACTCCACTATATGTAAGTCCACTGTCCTGTTACCAACAATTAGTGACAATCGGCAATTTACCGACATTTACCGACAATCGAGAATTCGCGTCCGTGCTAAATTTGATTGTCGATAAATGTCGGTAATCTTTGATCAGGAGCTGCCCAGTAATTTTTCTTAATATTTTAAAATGTTTTTTTCAGTATATGCTTCGATTACTTCACGTTTATGAATTTTTACCAACAAATGCACTTCTCACAAACATTGGAAGAGATGCTTGTGAGGCTCGATCACTATATCAAGTTGTATGCAGTAACACACTTTTTATGATAACAGGATATGATACAGATCAATTAAATAAGGCAAGTTTTTAGAAAAAAAGTTTAATTTCAGCAAAATATTACTTTCTTTATTGCATTTGGAGGTTATGTTTAAGAGCGGTGTTCGCCTTTGGGGCACGAAATTCAAATTCTGCTGAATACATTTTTTAAATGAAAAAGAAAACTGTTCATACTATAATATTAAAATATTTTTACCATTGATTTTACAGACTATGGTTCCCATAATTATGGGACACGTGCCAGCAGGAAGCTCTATAAAGCAGTTTTTCCACTTTGCACAAGAATTTAAGTCGGGTAAGTGTGAGATATATTCTATTATGAAATATAATATAAAAATGTAGGTTATAATTTAATCTTTCTTTTAGGTAGGTTTCGTCAGTTTGACTACATAATGCCATTTTTCAATGAGCAAAAATATGGTCTATCAAAACCACCAGATTACAATTTGCAAAATGTGAAGATTCCTATAGCAATTTTTTATGCTGATAACGACCTTTTGGCAGACTATAGGGTAATTTTATTTATTTCTATGTAGTTTCTATTATCAGTTCTGCAATAATTAAATGCAATGCTCAATTTTTCAGGATATTGAAAAATTAGCAGGAATTTTGCCAAATGTACAGCTGTATTATAAAATTCCGAATGAGAACTTCAATCACATAGATTTTCAGTATGCAGTCGACGCCCCGAAACTAATTTTCGAACCGACGATGAAGTTTTTCCGTACATCAAAACATTAATATTTATCATATTAGTTGATTAATCAATCAAATAATTAGTTATGAATTTAGAAAAAAATAACAACCTTTTGAGATTTTTGTAGAAATGATTACTTTTTTCATAATATTGTGTCTTCTTTTCTGCCATAGATGAAAGGATAATACAAATTTTAGAAATTCCTGAGTTTTTCTTCATTCATAATGTGTCCCCTAAGGGTTTACATGACGTCTATCAATCCATCTACATATTTTATATTACCTTATCTTTACTATTTAAAAATATTTACAACTATTTACATTCATTCTTACATCAAGATCCTTACTTCTATATTAAAGATCGCGCAGTTCCGAACTAGTGAGCGAGCGATCGAAAGCGAGAGAGCGAGTGCGAGTGAGAGCGCATCCGCATCTTAATCTACTTATACTATAATGACATAATCATTGCTAACTTCTCTTCTGCCTCAAGTTTGCCATTTTTCCACATCCATTTGTTCTCAGTCTCCCCTCTAGTCCTCTCTAACTCCTTCATCCACTCCTCACTTGTTCCATCCTCACCTAGAATCTTTACCACATTCACTTGCCAGATTCCTTTATCTTCCATTCCTCTCCTACATCCTTCCCATACATGCTCCCTTGTTTCGTCCTCCCATCCACATATTCTCCACATTCTGTTCTCTTTCTTTTCCCAATACATTCCTTCCCATACCTCATGTCCAATCTAAATTTTTCTATTCTGGTCTACCTCCTCTCTCCTCATCCCTTCTATAAACACTTTGGTACTCCTCCCTTTTTTATCATCTTGTACCATGTATTATATTTTGATTCTTCAATCAACCGCCATTTTTCCATTGACTGTCTTTCCCTGTCCCTTCTCTCTAATTCTTTATAGCTTATTCTATTCCCCTCTTCTATATCTCTGGCACTAAAGAACTCGCTTCTTTCTTTTCCCCATCTAGTGAGTTATATTGCCTTCCCTCTCCTTTCTCCAGCCTCCTTCAAACACTTTTTCACTAACTCCCCTCGGCTTCCCTCCTTTAGTTTCATCTCAAACTGCAATGCCCTCTTTCCTACTCTAGTACCTAATTTATCCTTTTGCGCTTCTTCTCACCATATATCTAGGCGTCCTCCAGCCTACCCCTAGGATCCACCTTATATAGTACCATTCTTGTAAACTCTCAATCTCTTTCCTTTCCTTCTATCCCCATATCTACGCTCCATAACCTAATACCGGCCATACCAGCGTATCAAATAACCATATTCACCTTCTTCAATCTGTTTTTAAACTTCATTTTCATATTACTATATCGTCCCCGTATGCCAGTGTATATATCTTCTCCTCTCCAATACATTACTTTCTCTTAATTTCTTCTTCTAAGTCTGAGATTAATATATTGAATAGAAGTGGGCTCCGAGGACATCCTTGCCTTACTCCTCTCACTAACCAGAAATATTCTTCTACTTGCTCTATTGCATTTAACCTGCTTTTTGTCTCTCTCAAGTTTTCCAAAACTCTCTTCATTAAGCCCTCTCGTATCCCCTTTTTCACCATAACTTTTTCTATCTCAACTCGGTCTAAGGAGTCAAACACAGCCTTTAAGTTCACGAACATTGCTATCATTTCCCCTTTCTCCCTTTTAATTCTCTTATTTATCAGACAATTCAGAACACATATGTTGGCCATCACTCTTATTCCTTTTCTAAACCCTGTCTGATTCGGTGGCTCTATCTTTTTTTCCTTAACTTCCTTCTTCAATACCACTACTCCTTCTTTCCATAACTCTGGTCACCCTCTCCTCTCCATACTCCATTGTCTATTGCACATTATCCATGCCCATTTCTTTAATTATGTCCCCCCATATTTCCAGACTTCATTTGGAATCTCATCTATACCAGGTGCTTTTCCATCTTTCACTATTCCTAACACCTTGACTATTTTTTCCTTCATTATGTCCTATTTCACATCTCTTTCCCTGCCATATTTTCCTCCTTTCCTCCTTTCCTGCTTTCCTTTCCACCCCTCCTAGCAAATCTATAAACGTATTTTTTGCTTATGGGAAATACGTGTTAAAGTTCATGGGGCTTGCGGAACCTCTAAATTTCTTCTTTTTTTTCAAAAAAAGAAACGCATTTATTTTTGTGTGGATTTGCACAAATTTTCAGGCGTCATGCATGAAAATTAGAAGAAAACAAAAATTTTCATCCGAATTTTGGATTGCCCTACTGGTCACCCTATACATTATTAATTAATATTAATTGTGAACCAGGGACATAACTAAAATTGAATAGGATTAAAAATGTGACTAATTTAAAATGAAATAATTAATCTAATAAAAAATACCGCAGCGAAGTATGTAGGGGAAGTTGCCCAGTTGTGGGAATCGCCCGGTTGTGGGCACCCTGGCACAACTTTCGACAGTAAACAGAAACAGGTGATCTGGCGATTGTCATTTGTCCACCATGTGGGTACGATGATTTAGTGCTGACACCGAAGTAAACAGACGCATTCGCGTAGTAGCTACAGTCCATTACATCTTTTCATCCGTAAAAATCGACGGTGATGTATTTTTTTCTTCTGTTTGAAGTGCGATAAACCAAAGTAAATTGTTGCAAAAAAGTAAGTATCCTATATTTATCAAGGGAATTCAATATATTTTGTGATTTTATATCGTTCCCACCAAAATATTCGCACTAAAAAATTTACTTGTCATTTTTTGACAGCTCTACATTTTTCCAGTTGTGGGTACCAACATTTTACCAGCCATGGGCACCTCATTTTTTTCACTTGGCGCGTGTGTTTTTCTAAAGAACTATCAAAAATTGTTGTTAGTTTTAACATAAACTTCATGGGGGGCTGGAGCAGCATTTTTGCTGGTCTGAAGGATTTTTTGTCATTTTTCGTTAATATTTGTGTCACTACAGGCTTTGAAAATGAATAAATTTCCTTTTTTCCTCTATTTAGTGGCGTTGGACTTCATATATTCCCATTTTTAGAAGACTTTTCAGGAGTGCTCACAACCGGTTAAAAGAATTTTTTCGGTCGAAATTGAGTACTCCATAAAAAGTTAAATATTTTTTTTATCAACAAAAACAAATCAATTCTATCACTAGTTGTTAGCTAAGGTCTGTAGCTTTCTATTGATATGCATATTGCTGCATAAAATTCATTTGGTCAAAAGTTATGAAGAAGAGTATTTTCTTGCTAATAGTTATTAAATAAATTTGCTTCCCTACAGAGGAAGTTTTTTCTTTAACAGAAGAGAAAAATTGATATTTTTCAAGCTTATGTTTCTGTCTTGGCGAAAATCTTATTTTTCGAAAATCAAAGGGCCCATCAACATGTTAATCGATGTGTTCTGTTCTAATGAACAACTTTTTAACTTACGGTAGTATTATATTCTAAATTTAAAAGAAAAGTTCCCTTTATATAAACAATTTACCATTTTTTTAAATTCTCTAAGTCGCTATTGATTGATGAAGAATGGTCATCAAAAGTTCGTCAATAGGTCAATCCAAGCGTCTCGAAGACTCGAACAATTACATCAAATTCAATACTCTTACATTCCCAATTGGAAAAAAGTTCTTTAAAAAAAAAGTCAATAATTTTGTTAAGAAATTTAGAAACTATATGGGTAGGTTATGGTGGGTCATCAAATGTTCTTCAATTGGGCAATCGATGCGTCTCGAAGACGCGAACAAATATATCATATACATTACTGTTGTATTCCCAACATCAAAAAACTTTTCCTTGTATCAACTTCAGATATTTTAGGCTAAAAAAATCATGAGTAATGTTGAAACAATACAAAATACAAAAAAAATATCTCCAAAGCCTTGAAAAAAAAACATAGACAATCGGAAAAAAATCGGAAAGCCCGTGCGGTATGAGACACTCCATGTGACCCTTAAGGGTTAAATTTATGTATCAGTATTGATAGATGATAAGAGGTCATAGTAAGTTCGTCAATATGTCATTCGACGAGTCTCGAAGACGCAAACAAACATGTCAGATACAGTATTGTAGTATTCTTAATATGAACAAAGTTTTTCTCATATGAACAGAATACACAAATTTTAATAAAACTTCATAAATCTGTACTGGTGTGTCATAAAAGGTTCAACAATAGGTCAATCGATGCGTCTCGAAGATGCGAACAAATAGACTAGGTATCGTACTATTGTATTCTGAATCTCAAAAAAAGTTTTCCTCATATAAACAGAATAAACTATGTTTATGAAACTTCATAAATCGGTACTGGCTAGTCATAAAATATTCAACAATAGTTCGATCGATACGTCTCGAAGACGCGAACAAATAGACTAGATATCGTACTGTTGTATTTTGAATATCAAACAAAGTTTTTCTCATATAAACAAGGTACATTTTTTTTAAACTTCTAAACTAGAAAAAACTACTTCCAAACGGCCGATCTAGCTCAAAATCCTATCAGACCTATATCAGTCAAAGCTACAATTCTTCCAAATTTCATGTTTATAGCTCTTTTAGTTTTCGACATATAGTGATCATATATGGACATTTTTTGAAAACTGTATTTTCAAGCTCCTGGGGTCGATAATATTGAAATATGTCGAAAAAGTAGATTTGACAATTTGGGTAATTTCAAGCCTCCTTCTAGGAGGGATTAATTAGGTAAATTATTATCAGTTAAAATCTCGTAATCAAAAGGTTACCTTATCTAAAATGTCCGATCCTTTTTCTCGAGCTCCTGCTGTCCTTCGAAAAGCGCCTGCGTCGTATCCCGGATTCATTCGAGAATTTTCAACATCCACTCCTCAGCATCCTCAGTATAGCTCTGATATTAAGGGTGTTCGTGTCGTCGCTTCTTTAATATTCAGGGGTTGAAATTTCCCTCTGACGTCCACAATGCGTGTCACTGCACCGGTGTAAGGGATGTAGTCCTGATTTTTTTTCGTGGTGGTAGTTCGGTTTTTCACTCGGACGGTTGCCTCCAATGTTTTCAAATTCTTCTTTTGGGATTAGGATGTGAATCCATGTCCTAAATATACAACCCAGAATACAATGTAAATTACAGAAAAGGTATAGAAAAAATGCACTAAATATATTAATACCCACAAGTTCAGATGAAACCTAATGCAAAAAATAATCACGTAAGAGTCATGCAATTGAGAAAGATAAAAAACAAAAACAATATCTAAAAATCAATAAGTAAAATTGATATACAAAGTGAAATGCGCAGCTATTGGAATTTCGAAAAGTGTTGAATTTCTTCATGATATTATTACAGGGTTGCCGTTTTAATCCATGAAAAATATTCCCGGTCATTTTTTGGTTTTTTCCGGTTCAGGATAATTTTTCACGGTCAATGAAATTTCAAGATTCGAATTCTTGAAGCTAAAAATGTTGTCATTTAATGTTATAAAAACTGAACTGCAAATTGAAACACTCAAAGTAGAACTCTTTTGAATTTTAAAGTTTCAAAATTCAAGCTTAAAAAAATGGTGATATAAATGCTCAATAATTTACACGTATAAAATAGAAGTTTTTAATTCTTTTCAATTGAGGAACCTTTAATAAAAGAATATAATTAATTAAAGAATATAAATCCACACTATAATTTTAATTGAAGAATGAATCAACAAATGAGTTATTTCTTAAATTATATCATTGAAAGCAATTATAAGTTAAAAACAATAAAAATTAAACGATTATACCCTCTTTAAACTAAAAACTTTTAATATTAGAAGTTCAATTATTTTTATTTTAAGTCGTAACAAATTAATTATTGTTCAATTCTTATTTATACATCACATATTCTTTGGTTTCTAAAATCTTCCTAAATATTCTCTTAGCATTATGTTCTAAAAATGAAAAATTATTGAAAAATTTCCCAGGTATCTAAAAAAATTGTTTTATTCTTTCTACATTTTTACAAAACTTTTAAATATTTTCGAAAATTATTCAGAATTTCTCCTAAAATTTTTAAACAATTCTGCAAAATTAAAAAAAATTGTCTTAACATCTTGCAGATTATGGACATGCTTGGAAGTCACTTTGAAATCTTTTAAAATATTCTTTTAAAATTAATTATTCAGAATGAAGAATCATTTTTAATTTTTCTAAAAATCTTAATAATACTTTTTTTTGTTCTTTTGAAGCCTTTAAAAATACTCAAAAACCTTCTAGGTTTTTTGTTCAAAAAATGTTCTCTTAAAATTAATTTTACAGAATAAAAAATAATTTTTTATTTTCCCAGGTATCTTAAGAAAATTGTTGTATTACCTTTAAACCTTTAAAAATCCTTGTAAAGATTCAAAAATCTGTATTTTGTTATAACTTTTGTGTAATCATTTTAATTGCTTTATTATATTTTAGGCATTTACAAAACTTCTAAATGTCCTTGATAATTATTCTAAAATTTCCTTAATTTAAAAAACCTGAAAATTTAAAAAAATTCTCTTGAAGTCTTGCAGATTTGTTTTTGACAATTTTAGAAATCCTTTGAAATATTTGGAAATATTTTCTTGAAATTAATTATTCAGAATAAAATCATTTTCAATTTTAATAGAAATCCTAATCAATTCTGTTTATGCTTTTGAAGCCTTTCAAAATGCTTAAAACCTACTTTTTTTCGAAATCTTCGAAAATCTACATTTTTAAAAATCTTTTAAAGTTTGAATTGTTTTTCAATCTTCTCAAAAATTTTTAAATATTACTTAAATTTATTGGAATATTCTCTAAAATAATAATTGTTCAATTTTTATTTATTCATCAATTTTTTAAAAATCTTTTCAAATAAATAAATTTTTCAGAATAAAACAACACTTGAAAATTTTTCAGGAATCTTAAGACATTTGTTTATTATCGGCAAAACTCTTAAACTCCTCAAAAGGCTTCACAATTTTATTTTGCAATATTCAGAAATCTTTATTTTCTGTACAATTTTTTAAAATCTTTTCATGTTTTAAATAAAGTTATCATTTTTTTTAAACTTCTATATATCTCTTGAACTTACTGGAATTAAAAAAAAAAGATAATTGTTGAATTGTTATTTATACTTCCAAATTCCAGAATTTCACTTACAAATAAATTTTTTTCCGAATAATAGAACCATTAAAATTTTAACGTCCAAAGTTTAAATTTAGTTGTATTATATATTTATATGTATGAAAAATTGTTTTTTTCTTAACTACATTTTTAAAACTGAATGGGTTAAAATATGAATATTTTATACTGAAATAATATTTGAATAGGATTTGCAGCTTAATAAAAATGTTTAATTATGAATCTAACCATTAGAAATTATTTTTAAATTGAAAAATTTTTATAAAGTTTCAATGGGTCGTTTATGTTTTCTTTAAAATTGATAGAATTTAATTTTCAACGTTAAATTCTTTAAATTGTTTAATTTTTAACAGATTCAGAATCTTGTAAAATCAATTATTGATCAACTTTTAATACTCGAAACATAGTTCAATTTTGAAAATCCAGAATTTTTGTCTATATAAAATTGATTCAGCTGATAACGTTTTTTATAAAAAAAATTTCAATTTCAAACTATTTTCATATTTCAAGGGATTGGATAGATTTTTTTCTAAAAATTTGTGAAATTCGCGGTCAAAAAATAAATTCACTATCATTTCCCGGTTTCTTCTGGATTCAATAAATTCCCGGTCACAACCCGATTTTCCCTAATTTCCGGTATAGCGGCCACTCTGTAATACGTGTATTCAAATAATTACTTTCTCATTGATGAATTAATATTTATTCATTATTTTTGTCGGGAAAGATAGAATTTGTTATCATATAAGATAAAAAATTTAATTTTTTAAGGTAATTTGTGAACATTTGAACAATGAATGGTGGTGAATCGCGCGTGACCTTGGCGTGCAGGACATCGTTGATTCTTGGCTTCGAGGGTTCGTAATTAAAGCCGATAAAGGGTGTTAATAAAAGAAGAGGGCCGAGGGTGAATCTCAGCTATAAAAGGCCGAGAAGTGGCTGAAGTGCAAAATGAGGTCGAACCCTTACGACCTGCCGTTTCGCAGCCTCGTTGGTCTATCATGCATTATCTTTGCACTATGTTCAGGTAATTTATTATTCAAATTAAAACTACATAAATATTTTTATTCTAATTATAGACCATGCATGAACTATGTTACCAATTTCAGGGTTTTTTTTCAAACCCCTGTCCTTTCAAAGTAACATAGCCCACAATTCTCTCAAAATATTGGAAATAGGGTGATTTTTCACGAAAATGGGGGAATAATAGAGGGATAAACTCTTTCAAATAAAATTCATGATAATACCATATTAAATTAAATATGAAACACTTAAAATTCCTTAGATTTAAAATCAACATACACTCAACTATCGATATAAGACCGGTTTCGGGCATGGCCTGCCTTAGCCTTGATCATAAATCGGGGGAATCCAAACGTGAACAGGCAGGGCCGCGTGAATAATTTCTGTTGGATTTGGACGCAGGATGCAACCTGATGTAACTAATGCGTTGAGAGTGCGGCCCTCAGGCTGTTTGTCAAGCTTGACTTAGCACATCCTCTCTTTCATCCCCGCGGCTCCTCCAATCAAAAAACTGCGGAGGACATCACTTCTAGGAAAGATATAAACCGCGGGTCTTTATATCGGGAGTCGAGTGTATACTGAATTCTGAATTCTCAACAAAGTAGTTGTATTTTCAAACAAAATAGATGAATTTTCAACAACAAAAAATCATTCTCCAGCCAGACAGTTGCATTAACAATCAAAAAGTTGAACTTTCAAGCAAAATATACGAATTTTCGACAAAATAGTTGAAGTTTTGAAAAAATAGTTCAATTTTCAAGCCAAGAAGATGGTTTAGGGTTTCACCAAACAATATGACTTTATCAAAATTGTTTCATTTTCAACCTACAAGGATACATTCTAATCCAAATGGTCGAATTTTCAAACAAGAAAGATAAAAATTTAACCAAAAACAGTTTAATTTGCAAACCAAGAAGACAAATTTTTAAGCAGACAATTGAATTTTCAACATGTGAAAAGTTGAATTTTTAACAAAAAAGTTCATTTTCAACCAAGAAAAATGACTTTTCTACCATAAAAGATGAATTTTCCAACAAAAGCCGAATTTCCATTCAATTCAATCAAGCAAAAAGGACGAATTGTTAACAAAATAGCTCAATCCTCAACCAGACAGATCCATTTTTAAACAATGAACATCAATTTTAAAACAAATAATTGAATAATCAGCTGAAAAATAATTTTTTTTTTAACAAAAATGAAACCGTCAAATCTTCTGCTTGAAAATTAATTTTCAACACAAAAAGATGAAATTTATAACTAGTAGAATTTAACCAAAAAAGGCAAATTTTTAAACAAACAGTCAAATTCTCAACCAAAAAGATGAATTTTCAATCCATAAACACTTATCTGAAACCAAATAGTCGAATTTTCAACTGGAAAACCTATTTTTTGAATTAAAAATGGAATCATCATATCAGTTTAAAAAATTAATTTTCAAATAAAAAAAATAATTTTCAAATAATTGAATCCAACCAAACAAGGGGAATTTTCATCCAAACAGCTAAATTCTCAACCTTAAAAGTTTTGACCAAACAATAATACTTTATTAAAATAGTTAAATTTTCAAGCTAAGAACACGAATTTTTTAGAAGACTGTTGAATTTTCAACATGTGGAAAGTTGAATATTCAACAAAAATGTTCATTTTCATCCAAAAAAGATTACATTTTTACTGTAAAAGGTGACTTTTCTAGCAGTTCAATTTTTAACCAAATAGATCAATAAGCATTAATTTCAAAGCAAATAGTTGAATTTTCAACTGAAAAATAGGTACATTTCTTAAGCAAAATGGAGTCGTCAAATTTTCAGATCAAAAAATTAATTTTCAATAAAAAAAATATTTCTCAATTAGTTTAATTCAACCAAAAAAGACGAATTTCTAAAAAAAACAGTTAAGTCCTCAACCAAAAAGATGAATTTTCAATCCATAAACATTAATCTTAAACCAAATAGTTGAATTTTCAACTCAAAAATATGTTGATTAATCAAAAATGGAAATCTTCAAATCAGTTTAAAAAATTTATTTTTAACACAAAAAAAACTGTTTTTCAACTAGTTGAATACAACCAAAAAATACGAATTTTTGTCCAAACAGTTGAATCCTCGACCAAAAAGATAAATTTTCAACAAACAAGATTCATTTTCTGACCATAAAGACGGATGTTCAACAAAATACATGAATTTTCCACTGGATAGTTCAATTTTCAACTTATGAAGGATGAAATAAAATAGTGCATTTTTCAGAAGAACAAATTAATTTTTAACAACAACAAAAAACGAATTTTCAACAAAAACGTGAAATTGTCTGCCAAAGATGTGAATCTTTAAAAAAGTGATTTTAAAACAATGTAGTTCAACTTTCAACCAAGTAATTGAATTTTCAACAAGAAAATAATAATTTTTATCTAAATAGTTAAATTTTCGACCAAAAAGATCAATTTTCCACCAAAAAGATTAATTTTCTACCAAACTTCTAAGCCAAAAGAACGAATTATCTACAAAACATCTGAATTTTCAACAAAAAAGTTAATTTTCAACCGAATAGATCGATTTGAAAAAAATATTACCAACGAAACAGTTGGATTTACAACCGAGTAGTTGGATTGTCAAGCGAGAGAAAAGAATTTTCAAAAATGTATAGTTGAATTTTTAATCAAATAGTTCGACTAAACTTCAACCACCAACACTTGCATTTCCAAAGAAATATTTGGATCTTCAAGCTGAAGAGACGAATTTATTAGAAGATTATTGAATTTTCAACCAAGAACTTCTCTACCAAAAAAGATCAATTTTTAATTTAGGAGGTCAACTTTTCTATCTAAACAGATGAATGTTCAATAAAACAGTGAATTTTCTGATAAAACTTTTTTTTTCTAAAAACTTTTGAACCAAATAATTGAATTTTTAATCAAGTAGTCGAATTTTCAAATAAAAGAGATTATACTTCAACGAAAAACAGTTGCATTTTGAACAAATAGTTACATTTTCAAGTCTAGAAGACGAATGTGTTTGAAACAAAATACTATACAAGGATTTTTTTAAATAATGGTGATAAGTTAGTGCGATTTTATAGAAATTTACTTTTGAAATAAGCAGAAGAAAATTGAAAATGTTTATTGTATTATATTTCATTTTAAAGTTAAGAAAACATTGAAACTGGCATTGTCAAATTCTTAACGCCTTTCGAAAAAAAGCGTCTAAATTTCAGCCTTTTCAATTGGAAATCGTTTAAATTTGAACATAAAGTCTTTTGTATTTACAAAAATTGAATTTCAATGCTGCTGAAATGAAAGTCCTAAAACTTGAACCATTTTATTTGTAAATCTTTTGAAGTTGAACATTTTTTATTTATAATTGTACAAATTTGTATCCCTTTTTTATTCAAAATTGAAAGTTTTAATGTGCAGTCTTCCAAATTTGAAATATTCCTGATTTGAACTCGTAAATTACATTATGCTTCAAATTTTTGAAAATAAAATGTTGAACAAATGATTTTTTATGAAACTTGGCAAATACTTTGTGTATAAATAAGATTCTATAATGGGAAGTTGTATGACTTGATACTTTTTTCCCTTATGCTAACAAAAATACATTAAATTAATTATATAATGGTTAAGACTATTTTTTAATTAATTGTTAATTTATGGAGTTCATCTGCTTTGAATTTATCAAATATTAATTGCTTTCAAAATTGTAGTGTAGTGTAAAATTGTAGTACTATATCTACAATATTTTCACTCTTGATATTCTTATTTCTCACAAAAAATATTGGGTTCATTAAAAATTCAATATGAATGACACCATTTTCTTACTTACAATCTTTTAAAATTAGAAGATTATTTTTCTCATGAACGTTTTTTTTCATATTTAAAAACCATAAAAAATACCTTTTCGAATTTTTTATAAAATTTCATTTACCACATTTTCTAGACATATTTGACAGATAACATTTTGATAGTTTAAAAAATAGAAATTTACAACAAATACAAAATTACAAAATAATACAAAAAATTTTAAATACGAAGACAAATCAGACAAATCAAATTTTGTATTCTAAATGATAATTTTTCGAGCTGGAAAAGGTGAGGGAAAAGTTCCATGGCACCCTATCCCGTTCCCAGCTTTATGATTTCTTTACAAAACTTGTCAGAATCATTTTATTTGAAAATTTATGATCAAAAAGTATTTTCTATTCATGCGTCAACTTTGAATTATATCGATGAAAAAAGTTTTTCTGTTTGAAACAGATGTTTCAAATATTATAAATGAGCATAACTTCCTTAATCTCCAATAAAGTGTATTAACATTATAGATCAATCGATTTTCTTTGAATCAATGAATCCTTTTTTTCTTGCAAAAATTTTTAATTATGTTATTGAGAAAAGTTTTACAATGAAAAACCGTGTTTTCAAACATTATGCATTACCATAGCTTTCTTACTCTTCAATAAAATGTATCAAACAACGCAAGATATGAAAAAAAATCAGAAGAAAAAAATTTCTTTTTGAACACCCTACAATATTTTCATAAGACTTTTTCAATTTTCTTGAAAAATCGAAAATTAAAATTTTTATCGCACAAAAAAATAATGAAAGATCAAAAATTCCATTTTGCGGTCAAACCATACGAAATACGAAAAAAGATAATTCGACAAAAATTTTGCACTTGAAGAAGATCTACAAATTTATTATTATTCACTTCCTGATGGGATGTGTAGTTTTTGTTTCATTTAAAAAAAAAAAACTCATTTAAGAATAAAATAAATTAAATTTTTGGACAAACGACAAAAACCACGAAAAAAATCAATAGAAAAAAGTTGTTCACTCAGAGAAGAGCTTCAAAATTATAAAAATTGCTCTTTAATCTTCCATATATTTTCAAGATTTGTAGAAATATTTTGAAATAGTATGATACCATTTTAAATTTTCTTTAAAAATTAATTTTTCAAAGTAAGGAGTCATTCGATTTTTTTCCAGGAATCTGAAGAAAACATTTTTATTTTCTTGAAGCCTCTCAAACTTCTTAAAAAGCTTCGAAATCTTCAACGATTTACATTTTGTTTGAAATTTTTGCAAATATTTTCCAATTTTGTTTTCCAACATTTCTTTTTAAATTCTAAAAAATTAAAGCAATGGCCTTCAAATCTTCCAGATTTTGTTACGTCAATTTTCGAAATCTTTTGAAATCTTTTAATATCTTGTTAAATATTCTCTTAATATTAGTTTTCCAAAATAAAAAGTCAGTTCAAATGTTCTCATGAATTTGGAGAAAAGTTTTCTATCATCTTGAAACCTTTCAAAATCCTTAGTGAGCTTCAAAATTTTTACTTCCAAATATTCAAAACTAACCCTTTTTTAAAACTTTTTAAACATTTTTTCAACTTTTAAATTAATTTTGAATCTTTCTAATACTTCTAAATGTCTTTCAAACTTACTTGGATTTTTTATAAAATTTTGTAATCTGGCTAATTGAAACTTTTTGCTTTTGAATCGTCCACACTCTTTTTCGAAATCTTCAAAAATCTTAACATTACATTTTGTATATATATATATATATATATATATATATATATATGTGTGTGTGTGTGTATCAAAGTGCTGGACACCTTGGTTCTATTGGTTATTTTTATGAAATATATTATTTGGGTAACCTTATTTTTCTCATAAATCTTATGTATTAAAAAATGAAGCCTCCATCCTATCATGAACGCGGGTTCCCCAACAACAATAGTTACGAGATAATTTCGAGATATTAATTGAAAATTGCGACATGCACTTCTTCATAATTGGATTTTTTAAATTATGAAATATAACTATAATAATGGAAAGATCGATTCCTTTAATTGAAACAATGAATTAGATTCTAGAATGGAGAAAAAAAGCTTGAAAACGTTATTTCTGGTTCATTGAATATTTCAGCTTGATGAGGAAGTTTGTGTCATTTATTATTAATAGGGAAGGTTGTATATCAATTCTGAATAATTATTCCACCTATAATAAAAGAAAAATAATAAAAGTGCACAATTTTAGGAATCTACTTTTTCCCTTGGTAATCAAATTTCAAAGCTTCCGACTCATGAAAATTCAGTTTGAACTTCTCAGTTCCAAATTTTCCAAAATTCTACCTTTTTTGAAAATCAGTCAATTGATAAATTCAATTCTTTTCAATAATTATCACAGATTTTAAGAAGGAAAATTATTTTTCAATACTACAATCAGTGGAAATTATTTGCAAATTCTGACGGTTTTTCACTGACTCACTAGGTAGTAGAACTATTCCAGTGAATTGAAATTTGGAAAATATGTCACTGATTCTCTCAGAAACTCAGCTAATAAATTTATGGAAAATTCATTATTCAAGATTTCAGTCAATGAGTCAAAAATTTTACTAATTTCAATTAGTGACTGAATTTTAGCCATGGCTCAAACCATCGACAACTGAAATTTAGTGCTTGTGAATTCTTTTTTGTTAAAGCTCTTTCAGCTTTAACGAACACATTTTCATCATATGTCTCGTGAGAAGAAAAAGTAGAAAGAAAATGTTTAGATCTAATTAAGGCAAACAATTTGGTTAATTGACATTTTATGGTACCTTGTGTCTTTTTTCCAAAAATTTAATTTGTTTAATTTGTGATGTCATTTTTAAAGATTAAAAAAAAATACGTTTCTTATCAGAAAATAATTTATAAAAAATTCGGAGATCTTTTTTTGGTTCACAATTTTTGTCTATGAATTCATTTCGTATCTTGTGCCATTTTTTCAAAAAATTTAATTTTCTCAAAATATTATTTTTCAGAATAAAAAGAAAATGCTATCAAAAATTCATATCAAAAACCTATCAAAAAATTATATAATAACGAACCTTGTAGATCTCTTTTGGGTGAACAACTTTTGTCGATTCATTTTTTTCTTATCATATGTTGGTTTTCCGAAATTTAATTTTTTTAATTTTTAGTGTCATTGTTTACGATTAAAATGAAAACCACACATCCTATCAAAAAATAATTAACAACACATTTTTAGCACTTTTTTTGGTGAAATAATTTTTTTCGTATTTTGCATAGTTTGACCGCGAAATCGATTTTTTTATTTTTATAACATTTTCACGATTACAAACATATAGGCAGACATGAAGACGTATAGATATACAGGCTGATAGAAACCTTCATAAAAAAAACATTCTGACTCAGGAGGTCTTAAAACAAAATTTGATGAAAACCAAAACAGAAAAATTTTACATTAAACTATACATTCTCATTAGGATGATAATGTAAAAATTATTTTTGCATTTTTCTCGGAAACAACAAAAGGTAAAAAAAATGTCCACGTAAAAATGCATCGTTTACGAAAAAAAAAAAAAATATTAAAAAATCGGCTCGCTTGGCTCGCAAGTTTGAGCTCGCCCACGGTGTGGCAGCGCATCTGTTGGGTTAAACCATTGAGAACTCAAATTTAGTGATTGTGAATTCTCTTTTGTTGAAGCTCCTTCGGATTTAACGAACACATTCTCATCACGGGTATCACGGGAAAAAAAGGTTAACAGCAAATTTCAAGATCTCATTTAAAGACAATTTTGTTATTAAACATTTTATTTTACCTTGCGTCTTTTATCCAAAAATTCAATTTGTTTATTTTTAATGTCATTTTTCACGATCAAAACAAGAACTGCGCATCCTATCAAAAAATGATTCATGACGAATTCGCAGCTCTTCTTCGAGTAAACGAATTTTGCTTTTTTATTTTTTTCATAGCTTGTGCACTTTGTCCAAACATTCAATTTTTGTATTCTTGATATTGTTTTTTACAAATAAAACGAAAACTACGCGTCCTATCTGAAAGTAATTAATGACAAATTTGTATATCTTTTTCGGGTACATTATTTTTTTTCTCGTCTTTTTTCGTATCTTGCATAGTTTCATAGCAAAATGGGTTTTTCTTTTCTTAACTTTTTTTCATATCGTGTGTTGTTTGGCTAACAATTTTTATATTCGTTTGTCTTTTTGAATTTTGTAAATGCTATAACTCTGCTAATTTTCTTTTTATCAAAAAAAGTCATCAGGATAAAATGTTCAACTTTCCGAGTACTAGAAATAGCCGCATATAGAACGTTTAAATCTTTAAAAAAATGTTCTTGAAATTTTGGAAAATGCTCTAACTTTTTGACTTTTTATCCAAAATAGCTAGCTAACGAACTCGTCCTTTTTTTTGCATTAAAAACATGTGCCAGAGCTCAATCCAATCTGATGAAAACCAACGAAGTCAAATATTACATAAAACCAATACCTTCTCATCAGGATGAGAATGTAAAAAGAAAAGAAAAAAAATTCCAGGCCTAAAAAATGATCGCGCTTGCATAAAACTGATAGAATTCTTTTCTTATATAAGCAGACGTTTTAAACAAATATGGGGGAAAAAGTTAGGGTTTTCCAGAAAATCTTCTTTATTTTTATCATCGAATTCTGAAAACATGAAGAGAAAATTTTCATGAAAACTCCACATTTTATATTTTTTCCAATATTTAAATTTTTTTCTGCTAATATAAAAAGGCATCTTATTATTTTTTGCGTAATAAATATGTTTTTGTACCTTCGTGGTTTTTGGTTAAAATTCAAAAATTCTTGTTTGGTTTGAAAATGTATCTCTTTTTGTAGAAATTTCATCTTTTTTAGTTAAGAATGCAACTGCCAGGTTGAAAATTAATCTTTTACGATTTAAAATTAAACTGTTTTGTAGAAAAATCGTATTTTCGGCTAAAAAATTCAACTATTTGGTCGAAAGTTGAACTACTTTCTTGAAAATCCATTTTGTTTAGTTAAAGATTCGTCATTTTATTTAAGAATTTGTTTCTTTAGTTGAAAAATGAATGATTTCGTTGACAATTCATTTATTTTTTTTATGAATTTTTCTAATGAAAATTTTACTATTTGGTTGAAAATTCAACTATCTAGTCCAAAAATAACTTTTTTGTTAAAAATTCAACGATTCGCTAGAAAATGCAACTATTTTATAGAAGATTCAAAATTTTCCTAGGAAATTCGTTTCTTGTTTATTTTGAACATTAATTTTTGAAATGAAAATTTAGCTATTCCATTTTGGGTTTAAAATTGGTCTCTTGTGACACAAAATTAATCATCTCGATTAAAAATTCATCTATTTAGTTGAAAGTTCACTTTTTTGTTGAGAATATAATAATTTCCATAAAATGCAACTATTTGGTAGAAAATTCGTTCTGTAATTTAAAAATTCATTTTTCAAATAAAAATTTGAATATTCCATTTTTTGTTTAAAATTGATATTTTTTTAGTATAAAATATTTGGTTCAAAATTTAAATAATTTGATGAAAATTAGTCTTTTTAGTAGAAAATTAATCCTATCGTTCGAAAATTCAACTATTTGGTAAAAAGTTGATGTATTTTGTAAAAAATTCATCCTTTCTGCTACAAAATTAATTTTCTTAGTTGAAAATTCAATTATTCAGTTGAAAATTAATGTATTTTGTTAAGAATTCGTCTTTTTATTAGAAAATTAATCTTCTTGGTTGTAAATTTATCGTTTTTTGTTCAAAATTCAATTATTTAGTTGAAAAATCAACTATTTTGTAGGAAGCTCGTCGTTTTGGCGTGAAAACTTGAATTATAGATGATTTTTTTTTTCATTATTGACTGAAAAATGTTTCTTGGTTGAAAATTAAACTCCCATAAAAGAATCCTCTTTTTTATTCAAAAATTGACATCTAGGTAGAAATCTAATCTTTTGTTAAAAAATGTAACTATTTTGTTGAAAATAAATTTGTTTTCGTTATGGATTCAACTATCTTGTAAAAAATCGTCTATTTCGTTTCAATTCAACAGTTTTTTATTTAAAATATCAACTATTACATTTTTGTCGAGAATTCATCTTTTTTTGTTGAAAATCTAATTAATTTGTTAAACGTTGAACTACATTCTTAATTTATGAAAAACAGCAAGATTTTAGCATTGGATGATCCATAAATAAAGTCACAAAAAATGTATTTGGCAAAAATTACGTAAGATATAGGGGGCCCCGCGCCCTCAAAACTTACGGACCCTAACCAAGGGAAGTACGTAGTTTAAAATTTCAGAAAAAAATTTACGTAATTTAATGATTTACAGATATCTCTTACAATTTGGATCTAAAATTATTATTAAAATATCCAAAATATGTTTTAATAAATAAAAACGTAATAACCTTCAGACTGTTGTCTGTATTTATGTAAAGGGGGTTTTCTGCACATAGTGTTCTATATTCAACGAATCTAGTGGAAATCGGACGCGTTCCAGATATTAGGAATAAAGCTCGGAATAAAACCGACGGAGTGTTCAATATATAGTTTACTAGGGCTGGAAGCGAGGGTTGATATCTCTGTATTATAGAATCGGAATATCGGTCATGCTTTTATGAGACGCAGTTAACTTTTATATCGATGAATGGATTTTCTCCTCTTGTTACTTATAAAAAAAATAAAATGAATGAAATAAATTAAATAAATTTAATAAATAAATTAAATAATTTAATAAATTAAATAAATTAAATTAAATAAATAAAGCAAATGAGATAAATAGGATGAATAGGATTGATAGGATAGATAGGATAAATAGGACAAATCGGACCCATAGGGTCAATAGGATCAATAAGGAAAATAAGAGAAATAAGAGAAACAGGAAAAATAGGAGAAATGAAGGAAATAATATCAATAAGGTCAATAAGAGAACTAAGAGAAATAATAGAAGTAAGAGAAATGGGATAAATAAGAGAAATAAAATAAATAGTTTGATATCTTGTAAAATTCCCTTTCCACTTGAAGTTGTTTTAATTGAGTACAAATTCTTTAGTTCAAATTGGAAAATCAAATTTTTGTTATGTGAGATCGACATAACAATAATTTTTACCTGACTTTAAGATCATTTTAAATTATATGCAGCGTTGGAAAAGTTCCTTGAATTTTATTTTTTTCTATGATTTATATTAAATATTGTAGAGTCTTCAATTGCAAATATCCAAAAATAAAGAATTTTAAATTGCAAAACGTTAAAATTGAAAACTATTCAACATTAAATCTTCAAGATTGAATTATTTCAGAAGAACCAATAAAAACTGCATCATTGTCTATAATTGACATTAAGTATTGTGGAGTCTCCAATTGAAAATATACAAAAATGAAAAAGTTTTAATTGCAAAACGTTGAAATTGAAAAAAATCAATTCTAAACCTTCGGATTTGAAATATTGCAAACACAATGTTCCAAATTACATAAATACATTGAAGAGTTTTTAATTTTTTAAATTTATAAATAAAAATGATGCATGTTTCACGTTTTACAATTGAAAATTCTGTAATTTTGATGATTTCAGATTGAAATTTCATTAATATGGGAGATTTAGAATTGAAAACTTTACTTTTTATCTTCAAAATCACCCAAATTTAAAAATTGTTATTTGCACATTTTTAACATTTAAGAGTTTTTAATGTTTTTTTTCTTCGGAATTGTATAATTGAAAATTGAAAGCTTGAAAATTAAAGACTTTTGAATTTTCAAAATTGAACCATTCCAAACAACAGTTTTCAAATTACATAAGGTAGATGTCCCAGTAATCGGGACGGTCCCAGTAATCGTGAATTTTGTGGTGTAAACGCCAGAATTAAGTATTTTCCGCATAAAAATACAATCCTAAAATATTTTTAAGTAAGGTTGAACAATGCTTGTTGTGGAAACCAAATTAGTTTTTTTATACAAATAGTGCACATGGGTAAAAAAAATTCATTTGTATTGCCGGTGGCGATGAATCACGAAACGTTGAAAATAGCTTAACATTTTGGTTAGGAAAGGCGTCTCTTTACTTAAGCTTTTACTATGTCAAGAAATTAGTTTATCGGGACGAAAATAATTTTTTTGTAATAAAAAATAATTTTTGTTTCATAAAATAAAGTAAAATCTTAATTTAGTACCTTCTCGTTCAGGAAATATCGGTCACGATTATAGGGACATTTCAAAAGCATAGTTGCTCGAGTAATCGTGACCTGTCACGAAGACTAGGACGACTCTGTCAAAATTTTATTTCCATATTTAATTACAAATAATAATTTAATTAATTTCAAAGAGGTATGAAATGAAACCGGAGAACTGACTTATTACTGTGAGTAGTAATCGTAATATAAATTAGTGCTTAAAACTGAAAAAAGGTGATGTAAAATATTTGAATGAGTTTAGAGATTTCATTATCAATTTTTGAGTTTATTATCATTCTTCGGTGAAGTTAATATTTATTGAGTAATTTTTCATTAGATAACATTAATCTATACTGCATTATATAAAGAAAAATGTGTAATAGATATATAATTATTGATAGTTTTAATATTGTGACAACGTAAACAGAAAATAACCTCATTTTTTTAGCCACTGCATTTGATCAAATTTCGTGTGCTACATCTAGTTACTTAAAATGTTAATGATTTTTAATTATAATATTCAGTATTATAAAAGAATTTCAGCATTGTCGTTATTACTTATCGTGATAAAAATTCTCATAAATATTTATCTCGACTTATTTTTGTGACCACTTTATTTCTTATGAATAACATATTAATTTTGTTCGATAATCTTTTTAACTGAAATAAAAACTAAACATTTTAAAAGAAAATTCATTTTCATTATGATTAATTTTCATAGAGTCCATCAGACTTATTATAACTATCAGAAGATTCAATTTTGAGGTTGTTTCGACGGCTTTCATCACAGAGGTCTCAATCAATATAAAATTAACAATACATCTTTTATTTCATTAGAGTATAGTAAAAAAACAAAAATACACTTAAAATACACCTCCAAATTGCTAAAAACTGATTTCAAGAAAGCTTAACCTTTTTCACGAAGACTGGGACAACGACTCACGATTACTAGTACATGACAGATTTGGAAATCACGATAACTGGGACATCGGTGCTTTTTGACTTTTAGTTGTTTATGAATAAAAAGTAATATTAAATATAATGTAAGAACAATTTTTATAATATTCTAGGATGTGTAATGCTTCAATCAGTACCAATCATTTTTCAAATAATCCTACAAAAACAATTTTCTAAATATTTGAAGTCGATGAAATCTCTTATGGTCACGATTACTGGGACGTTTACCTTACCTTTGAAATATAAATCTTGAAAAATGAAGAACTTGTAATTCTATGTTTTCAAAATTCAAGAAGTTCTAATCATGTTTCTTCAAATTTGCAGAATTGTAAAATGTTAATCTATAAAATTGAAAAATTTTTTATTTTGACAGATTGTAATTAAAAATTTCTGCAATGTTTGTGATTGACCTTTGAAATTTTTTGAATTTAGAAGATTTAGAATTGAAAACTTGACTTTTCATTTAAGAATCATCAAAATCATCCAAATTAAAGAACTTTTATTTAAATATCTTTAAAATTAAAGAGTTTTCAATTGTAAATCCTCAAAACTGAAGAATTTTAAATTGTAAATCGTGAAAATGGAAAAGTTTTCAATTATAAATATTCAAAATTGAACCATTAAAAAAAATGTTCAAAATTACGTACCCTCTTAAGATATAAATCTTAAAAAATGAATGATTTGTAATTATACGTTTTCAAAATTCAAGAATTTTCTACTTCAATTCTCAAAAATTGCACAACTTTGAATTTTAAATCTTTAACATTGAAGAGTTTCTCATTTTGACACTTGAAGGGTAGAAATGCGAAAGGAGTCAAAAGCGCCATTTTTCACTTTTTTCAGGAGAGACTAAAAACATGTTGTAAATTCAGCGGGGCCATTTAGGAAAAAAATAAGAAAGTGCTTTCGAGATACTTTCATGCTCTATCGAACTAAAAAAAAAGTTTGCTCACGAAAAGCTATCCGGTTTCGAGAAATTTAATGAAACAGGTTACGTTTCGAGGTTAGATTTTGGGTCCGTATCGACTTTTACATCTTTCAACATTATTGTGGAGTCAATTTGCAGTTCAAGAAAAAACTAAAAATTTGAATTCTAGCTATTGAATGGACGAATTGATTTTCAAAAAGTTTGTTTTAAAAAAATTATGCAGTTTCGCGAAATTTGAAAATCCAATTATGACTTCGAAATGGTGTAAAACTGAAATTTCAACTTCATAATAATGACGATAGCAATAATAATTTGACATATTTAAAAAAAAAATGAGGAATTGGGTTTTAGGTTATTCAGTGCTGAACGGAAGGGACGCAATAGTAATTAAAAATAATTAGCCAGTGTCGAGAAAAATGAAATTTGATTGTTTACTTTGTGGTTAGAAAAGCTTCTCGGACTGTGAATACAAGAACACAAATTTTGAAAAATGATGCCCCAAAAAAATCCTTTGGCAGGCATGTGTAATAGAATTGATCTGATTTTTTGAGCTAATAAACCCGATTTCGAAAATTTGGCGCTTGACTCCTTTTGCATTTCTACCCTTCACTCAACAATAAAAAATGTTGGTAATTTTGATGATAAGAATTCGAAATTTCTTCATTTTGGAAGATTTAGAATTGAAAACTTGAATTTTGATCTTCAAAATCATCAGAATTTAGGAATTTTCATTTATACTTCTTTGAAATTCAAGAATTTTTAATTTCGAATCCTTCATATTAATGAATTTTCAATTATAAATCTTCAAAATTGTAGAACTTCAAATTGCAAATCCTTAAGAAAAAATTGAATCTTCAAGATTGTAGTGTCTGCAATTTTTAAATTTACAATTAAAAATAATGCAAGTTTCAAGTTTTTAAATTTAAAATTCTGTAATTTTGATGCTTTACATTCAAAATTTCTTCAACTTGGAAGATGTATAGAATTTAAAAATTGTCTTTTGATTTTCAAAGTCATCCAAATTTAGGAATTTCTAATCATACTCTTTTAAAATAAAGCAGTTTTTAATCATAAATCTTTAAAATTGAACAAGTTGGCGAATTTTTAATTGTAAACATTTTCAAAATTGATCATTGTTGGAAATGAAAGACATCGGAAAGACTCAGAATTCCAGAATATCTTTCAAGAACATCTTATTACGATACAATATCACACATTTACTTATTGATTTTTTCTTTGCTTTTAATTCATACTGGGATAAAATACTATATTCAAATGAAAGTTACAAATGACTAAAAGCCGATTAAAATTTAAATTAAATAAAAATAAAATAAAATTGTTTATTAATTATATTTTATACTAAATTAAATTGAAATTATTATTATTTTTATTATTGGTCACCCTCGTCCTTCAGCATGAGTGCATATACCGCCAGACAAGCGGCTGCATCCGACTTTATTGGAAGTACTAGCATTTTTCTGGACGTTTGGCCAGGGGAGAGCAAAACTGCAGAAAACCACCTTCCGAGTTCAGCCGGTTTTTCGATAATCGAATTTGAAGGCAGAAATTGGATCCTACTCATCGAATGCACACAATGATCCTCGGCGAAATTTAAGCATATATTTTAGTTTGATAATTAGGCAATCAAATTGAAAAACGCGTAATAAGTGCGCATAACACGCCATTTTTGCCAGTACAATAATGAAGGATATCAGATAGTTCTTTCTGATCAAATCGAAGAATCCTTTCTATTTCTTTCTACCGCCCACTCACTTTCCTTATATCCATAATTTCTTTACATCAATTGGCCAATTTAAGATTTGGGAACTACCCTACATTGCTCGGATTAATCGAATTTTTTTATATATACAAATCTAGCCTTGTAAGCAAGAAAAATGTTTAATAAATGTAACTTCACTTTATTAACGGGATCTTTACTATTTTTTCCAATTGATTTTTCAATGGTAGTAATAATAAAAAATATATAATTCATATGGTCGCCCTTAGGACTTGAAACTGCATCCCACGTGGGAATAAAATTATTTTCCACTTTCATGGATCAGCGCCTATACAATTTTTCCTTTTTATTTCATCATGGATCTTCTCCATAGGTTGATGTGTCGATTCGCTATTTCAAGGTTGATCAGATTATTATAAATACATTGTTGATTTTATATAGCAGTTACTATGAAAGGTTTCAGGTTATCAAAAAAAGTTAATACGTTTAGATTTTCCATCGGTGGAAAAACGTTTTTTTTTGTGCTATTATTTCAAAAAGTTCCATTACTTTCTCCTAATTTTTTAGATTTTTAACCTAACTGCTAATTGTTGAAACAATTTTTATTTATTTGAAAAAATTATTATTATTATTCTTGTTGAAAATCAAAATGGAAATTGATTTTCTGAAAAAACCCAGATTAAATTTTTTTTCTATTTCAAAAAATAGCTTTTTTTTAATCTTTGAGATCATGTAGAATAAAAAGTCAACCGGGAATTGTTTCTTAGTCAAAATTAGACTTTTAGGCACCCTCGAGTGTGAAATTCTAAATTTGACCAAGAAAAAATTTCCGGCCCACTTTTTATTCTTCATGATTTCAAAGTGTTTAAAAAAAAAGCTATTTTATGAAACAGAAATTTTTTCTAAATATGGTTTTTGTCAAAAAATAAATTTCAAATTTGATTTTCGAGGAAAAAATATAAAATATATATCATTGTTGTAGTCTAAAAGTACATTAATAAAGATTTCCAAAACACCCTAATGAAAGTCCAATCGGATCATCCTGAAAGAAGTTACACTAACAAAAGGTGAAGAAACGCGTGAAAAAGTTGAAAATTCAGGTGGATACGACGTATTCTGCCCCTCACGTATGAAAAAAATTGCTTCTAAAGTAATACCCAGATATCACGATTACGATTATTTCTGGAGAACTTTAGTGAATAAGTTTAACTGAATTTATACTTAAGGGATTTTAAATGATTTATACTTCAAAGAATGAATTGAATTTCTTTTCAAGCGAATTCTACAGATTTCAACAATCCAAAGAAAGAAGATTTAGATTTATAGGATTTCTAATTATTTTTAGGATTTTAAAATTGACAAATATTTCAAGAGATTTCTAGTGAACTTTAGAAAATCAATTAAATTAAATGAAATTTTGAGGGATTTCTAGCGATTCCAAAAACTTAAAGGGGTTTTAAGGTATTTCAAGGAATTTCATAAGATTTAAGTATTTTATTAAATCTCCAAGGATATCAAGGAATTTCAAAGGTTTCTAGTGATTGAAACGGAAATTTAGAAAAATCTTATGAATAGGTTTAATTTAAATTATATTCGGGGGTTTTCACATAATTTATACTTCTTAGGAGATTTTTACGCTTTCCGGAGATTTCAAGGGATTTTAGGGGATTCTACAGGATTTTGAGAAATATCCAAAACTTCGAGGGATTTCAAAGAATTTTGTGGAATTACCAAGAATTTCCAAGGATTCCAAAAAAACTTTGGAATTTCCATGAAATTTCATTGAATTTAAAGGTATTCTTAGCGATTCCACGTATTTCAAGGGATTTCAAGGTATTTCCAGAAATTTCACAAGATTCAAAGGATTTTATTAAATCTCCAAGGATTTGAAGAAATTTCAAAGATTTCTAAGGATTTTATCGTTTTTCTGAAGAACTTTAATGAATAAGTTTAATTCAACTTATATTCATGGGATTTCAAATTATATACACTACCGTCGGATTCCACGTCTATTGGTACCCAAGAAATATTTTTTTGACCTTCTGAAAGTAGTACAGCACTTGAGAAGTTCAAAAAAAAAATTCAAGATTTTCTCAAATTTTCTACCTCAAATTCAACTTTTTGCACGACCTAGGAAAATTTTTTCAAAAATCTGAAAATTATACGAAATCGAGCCTAAAATCTTATCTTTAATTTAAGCCAAGAAAACTTAAAAAATCTTCATGGGTGTCCGAGATATGATTAAAAATGTTCAATCGTATCTGAGCTCAATTTTAATCGACGATCACGGTTCTCGGCTGGTCTTCTACTCGCCTCCTTCGTTGAGGCAGGACCGAATAGGCCACGCACAGAGGTGGCGCCTAAGTGGACATTGTCCTATTCTTTAATATGGAGATAATATTAGATTCAAATAATTGTCAACAATCACAAATGACAATAAATATTTTTTTTCATTCACCATAATTTGAAATAAAAATTACTAATGAAGAGAACCAAAAGTATAAGAGGCGCCACCTTAGTGCGTGGCCTATTCGGTCCTGCCTCAACGAAGGAAACGAGCAGCAGACCGGCCGAGAACCGTGATCGTCGATTAAAATTGAGCTCAGATACGATTGAACATTTTTAATCATATCTCGGGCACCCATGAAGATTTTTCAAGTTTTCTTGGCTTAAATTAAAGATAAGATTTCAGGCTCGATTTCGTATAATTTTCAGATTTCTGAAAAAATTTTCCTAGGTCGTGCAAAAAGGTGAATTTGAGGTAGAAAATTTGAGAAAATCTTGAATTTTTTGTTTAAACTTCTCAAGTGCTGTACTAATTTCAGAAGGTCAAAAAAATATTTGTTGGGTACCAATAGACGTGGAATTTCATGAGCTTTCCAACCGTTTTTTAAAAAATGCCCTATCTCTTTTTTTCGCTGAAATATCGTAGTTCGAAGTCAGCAGTGATTTTTAATAGCGCTCACGCGAGTCGTGCGCACAATTTCCGACGGTAGTGTATACTCAATTAAATTTCAAGAGATTTAGAAAAATATCGAGGCATTTCATAGATTTTTGCTTGTAATGTTTATTTGTGCAGAATCGCTATTTTCATGTAGTTCCATATGAGATTATGAGTGATCTAAAATAAATCGTTCTCTTCTAGTTTCTCTACTTTTTATACCAATTCCTTCAATTATTTATTCCAATGCTGATTTTCCTGTAATTGTTTTCTATACAAATTATTTTCTATAATTTTCCTATAAGCCGTGGAATCTTTTGCAATCCCAAGCAATATTTTGCAATCTTTTGCAATCCCATGCAATCTTGCAATCTCGTGTACACGAAAAATCCGAGGAATTAAGGAACGTTTTCACAACCGAGTCAAAATGTAGACCCTACTTGAACCTGCAGCTCCTTATTAGAACCTGTTTTGACGCTGTTTAAACTGATAGCCCCTGCTTGAAGCTTTTACGTCCTAGAGAATGGAATATTAGAGCCTATTTTAACTCCATTTAAATTATTATAAAATGTATTAATTTAATTAATTTATTAATTATTATTATCATCATAAATCTATAGACCCTACTTTGAATCTTTAAATTCAGTTTAATTGCATTAATTATGAAGCCGAACGAGTTTTTAGGGCTTTGCTTAATAAAGAGATTAATAAATATTGTTGTTAAAATCACCACTTTTGACATTGTATTCGTTTAAATCATTAATTACATAGAATCGAATTTAAATATCCAGCCTCAATTTCTTGTTAAGCGTATAATGGTGAATAGTTCTAAAAACAGGAAAAACTTATAATGAACTCTTTAAAAATGGTTTTAAATATTTGACAGCATAAAAAGTTTAAAAAAAATCATTATTCAAATAATTATTTCGTATTTAAAAAGATTTTGGACCCTAAAGCATTGGACAAGTGCAATTTTATCAGACGTCCTAACGCGCTCTGTTAGGTGAATCGATTAGGGCGTTAGGCGTTTGGTAAATAGACTGATGCGAACTCGGGTTCGATCCTCAATACTTGCGGATTTTTCAATGTACTATGCGTTAGCGACATAATTGAGAAATATTATGAAAAATATATCTATGAAATAATTGCGAATATCCTTGATGTATATATCACAGATATTATTTTATTTTTTCTGATAAATAACAAATGTTATTTTTATTCATCCGTATTGGTGTGAGATTACATAGAACCTACTTTGATGCCACAAATCCTACATGTAGTAGTTGGTGGCTCAAAAGAGGGTCTTACTTTGACGCTATACGTGGAAAAATGGACGATTTCGGACACCTTTAGCGTCAAAGTAGGGTCTAAGTAACATTGAAATCGTTTCTTATTTAGGACCTACTTTACTGCTCCCAGCGCCTACTAAGGTAGGAGTAAAAGGTTCCAAGTAGGGCCTACATTTCGACTCGGGGCACTATTAGACTTTTTTGGTAAAAGACTTTTTTGTTCGCCTCCTGATTTCGTAAAGTAGCGTACAGTAACGTACGTTAATTTGCATTACAGTCACTCAAAAATTGTAACGCGTTAATATTACCGTTGCTCGGATTATAACTCGGATTTTTGGTGCATACTAGATTTCAAGATTGCAAGGTTGTATGAGATTGCATGAGATTCCACGGATTATACCTAGGAAATTCATTGCAGAAAATCTTAACCTGAAGAAGGTGTAGGTCTCGAAACAGTGAAGGGTACGTGGGTTAGCTTTCGCAGATGACAAGATTGTTATGGCAGAATCAATCGAGGACTTGCAAAGAATGTTAAATAAACTTAACACAAGCATGAAGAACATGGGCCTCAAAATTAACGTAAATGAAACAAAAATCATGGTTTTTGAATATGGGAAAGAAATCAGTTAAGATGGTTCGGACATCTTGCAAGAATGAAAGATGAACGACTGACCAAACAAGAGTGTATAAAGGTAAAGTAAATGGCAGAATGCCCAGAGGTAGACCGCCGAAAGAATGGTTAGAATCTGTGAATGAGACATTAATCCGAAGAGACATAAAAAGCCATAGAAACACAAGAGCTTGCATGAAAAAATGCATGTACGTGAAGGAAGCTAGAGTAGTATGCCAGGACAGAAAAGTGTGGCGACAAACAGTTTATAAACAGAGTGACAGTAGAGGGAATGACATCTGAAGAGAATTCTAGATCAATCTAAAATATCTATACCTTACACCTATATACCTATCTACCTTATACCTTACACCTATCTGCCTTATACCTAATACTCAGATACACACTACTATTTTCCAATCGAGCAGGTCACGCCTGCCCCGAAAGGGAAATGGCCTAATGGTATAATAATAATAATTACATGGAAAACAATTATAGGATGATCAGTTTCGGAATGAATATTACAAAAATATCGAAGGAATTGATGTAGGAAGTAGAGAAACTACAAAAGAACGATTGATTTTACATACATCACTCACAATCTCATATGAAACTACAAAAAAAGCGATTCCGCACAAATAAAATTCACAAGTAAAAATCTGTGAAATGAAATTTAATTCATTCCGTAAAGTATGAATTATTTGAAATCCCTTGAATATAAATTGAATTATTATAATTTGTATTAAACTTATTCATTGAAGTTCTCTGTTTAGAAAACGTTCCAATCCTTAGAAATCTTTAAAATCCTTTGAAATCTTCAGAGATTTGATGAAATCCTTAAACCTTGCAAAATACCTTGAATTAGCTTAAAATGTCTTGAAATTCTTGGAATCGCTATAAATCCCTTAAAATTTCGTTTCTTTAATTTATTTCCCAAAGTTCACTAGCCTTGAAATATTTGGAATTTCTATAAAATTCTTTGAAATCCCATGGATTTTGTATATATCTTAAAATCCTTTAGAATCCCTTGAAATCTGTAAGCCTTTGAATATAATTTGAATTAAACTTATTCATTAAATTTCTCTTCAAAAGTCCATTAAAATCGCTAGAAATCTTTAAATCCACTTGAAATCCTTGGAGACTTGATAAAATCTTTAAATCTTGTAAAATTCCTTGAAATAACTTAAAACCCCTTGAAATCTTTGGAATAGCTAGAAATCCCATGAAATTTAATTTAATGTATTTTCCAAAGATTACTAGCAATCCCTTGAAATATTTGGAAATCCTATAAAATTCTTTGAAATCCCTTGGCATCTTTGAAAGAAGTAAAAATCCTCTAAAATTTTTTGAAATTCGTGGAAATATTTTTTATTTCTTGAAAATCAATGAAATATTTTTAAATTAAATTTTATAGAAATTGTTGATGTAAGCTATGGCTTTAGGGTTAACTGACCCTAAAGCCAACAATTTACATCAACAATTTCTAATAAATTTAATTTTTGAGGGTCAATACAACCCGCCAGGATTATTTCAAAATTAGTTAAAATATTTTAAAATCCCATAAAATCCTTTGATAAGCCTTAAAATCAGTAGATGTCCCTAGAAATTTGTTGAAATACTTTGTAATCCCTAAAACCTCCTGATATGTCTAGATATTTTTAAAATCCGCTGAAATTGTTATGATCTGACGAAATCGTCTAAAATCCATGGAAATTCTGGAGAACTCAAACTGAATGAAACTTACGTTACAGTGAAACACTGGTTTTCCTTTTTGGTTGGAAGAACCCAGAGGTCCTCTATAAATCTATCTTGCTTCCTTTGGACCACCTCAATCTCGCATTTCAGTCCTGTCCCGGAAAGGGTGTGTGCTGTTGTATATCGATCGGCATAAATGCGCAGCCGCGGCTGTAGTGAATGAAATCTCTTTACGCCCCCGCTTCAGCCTCGAGTCATTCATGGAACGGTGCCCATGGTCCACCGAAATTCATTTTCACCGCCTCTGCGACCAATCGACGATCCCCCTCAATCGATCAATGGGGGCCCAAAATTAATCCCTTAGCCTTAGCACGACCTCACCCACTCTCACTCAATTCATTCTCGCAGATTTCCATATGATAATGCACGAAATCAATGTACTGAATTGGCAAGTAACTTCTTCCTAATTTAGGTCGCTCTCTCTGCAATCTTATGCAATTCTTTGCAAATATCATAGGAATTTCAGTATCATACTCATCTAAATACTACTATAGAAATTACTTTGTTCAAAATTCATTTTTTGTTTGAAGATTCATTTCTATGGTTGAGGATGTAACTTTTTGTTAAATATTCATTTCATTTTAGTTGAAAATTAATTTTTTCAACTTGAAATACTGAGTTTTTGCTTGAAATTTTCTCTTTTTTAGTTCAGAAGTCACCTTTTTAGTTGAAAATTTATCTTCTTTAGGTGAAAATTCATGTATTTTGTTAAAAATTCGTCTTTTTTAGTAGAAAACTGATCTTCTCGGTTAAAAAGTAATAGTTTCTGTTAAAAATTCAACTATTTGGTTGAATGTTGAACTATTTTGTTAAAAATTCCTTTCTCTTTTGCTTATTCCGCACTTTTGTTGAAAAGTCATACCCTAGTTTGGAAATGTAACTTTTTTGCTGGAAATTTATATTTTTTTGGTTAGGACTTACATTTTTTAACTGAAAATTTAACTATTCCATGTTTGCTTCAAAATAAATATTTTTAATTCAAAATTGATCTTTTCTAGTTGAATTAAACTATTTGGTTGCAAATTAACTTTTTTTTTGAAAATTTGTCTTTTTTGGTTAAATTCCACGGTCTTTGATTAAAAATTTTAATATTCCTTGGTTGAAAATTAAACGATTTAGTTCAAAGTTGATCTACTTTCTTCAACAATTAATTTTTTTGGTTAGAGATTAATTTCTTTGGTTGAAAATGTAACTATTTTGTTGAATATTCGTTTCATTTTTGTCTTCTGATTAATGTTGTCAAATGAAAATTTAGCTATTCCATTTTTGGTTTTATTATATTTTTTAGTTACAAACTCAACTCTTAAAATGAAATTTTCATTTTTTTAGATGAAAATTCATGTATTTTTTTGAAAATTCGTCTTTTTTAGTAAAAATTTAATCTTCTCGGTAAAAAAAATCATATTTTTGTTAGAAATTCTACTTTTCGATTGAATGTTAAACTCTTCTGTTGAAAATGTATTTATGTTTATTAAAGATACATCACTCTAATTTAAAATGCATCTTCTCCGTTAAATATGTAACTACTTTGTTGAAAATTCTTCTTTTTCAGTAGAAAAATAGTATTTTTCGTTAAAAGATTAAACTTGAGGTAAAAAAATTCAAATATTTGGTTGAATGTTGAAGACTTTTGTTAAAGCATAATTTTTTTTAAAGATTCATCACTTTAATTGAAAATTCATCTCCTTGATTGAAATTGTAAATATTTTGGCTCAAAATTGATATTTTTAATTAAAAATTGATATTTTCTAGTTAAAATAATTCAACGTTATATGGTTGAAAATCTACTAGATTTAAAATTCTACTTTTCTTTAAAAATTCCACAATTTGATAGGAAATTAAACAATTTGATTAAAAATTAACTTTTTTGTTGAAATTCATATCCTTGGTTGAAAATTCATTATTTGATAAAAAATTAAACTACTTATTTGAAAGTGCAACAGTTTTGTAAATACTTCGTCTTTGTGGCTTCAGAATTCAACAGCTCGGTTGAAAATTCATTCATTTTGTTGAAAAATTCGTCTTTTTTGGTAGAAAATTGATCCTCTTTGTTGAAAATTTAATTATGTATTTGGTTGACAATTCAAGTATTTTGTTGAAAATTCGTCTTTTTGGATAAATTCCACCTTTTAAAAAATCATTTTTTATTTTGTTGAAGATTAATTTCCTTGTTCGAAAATGTAACTATTTTGTTGAATATTCGTTTCATTTTTGTTTCAAAATTAATTCTGTTAACTGGAAATTGGACAATTCCATTTTTGATTGTGATATTCTCCTTGTTAGATAAAAAGTCAACTTTTTAATTGAAATGTTCTGTTTTTTAGGTGAATATCTATGCAGTTTTTTGAGAATTCGTCTTTTGCAATACTTTTTGAATCTTTTTTAGTATCTACTGGGTTAAAAAATCAAGTGAATGTTTAATAATTGTTTAAATATTAGCAAACTATCTTCTACAATAGATATCACTCTCAACATTTATTAAGTGCATCATTAATTCCTAGGGTGAACAGATGCCCAAGTGGAAAAGGAGGACATAACCTCGCCGCGCCCCCCCCCTCCCACAATGAAACCAAAATAAAGTTTTTTTAAATCTCTTTCTTTTTTTTTGAATAAAGAGGGAGAAAATATAAAACGCGATCGTAGGGAATATGTTATGAAAAGAGGTGAATTTAGTCTTTCGACTAAAAAGTAGGACATTTTATGGGTTTTCCAAAGTTTAAGACGACAGGAGGACAAGCAAATTATTTAAAACCTATTAATTCTAGAAAATAGTAACTTTTCAAGATTGATAGGGAAATTCATTGTTTAGAAAAAATTAAAATTGTCTAAATAATTATCAAATATCCTCAAAAAATATATTACTCACAACATTTGTTAACTGTCTCATTATTTCCAGAAAATAATAACTTTTCGCGATTTACGGGGGAAAAATTGATGAAACAATTGAAAATTGTTTGTAAATTACTAAATATGTTGAAAAAGAAATGAAAGTTAAACAATATTAGTGTAGGTTTACGTTTTTTACAAATTTCGGTTATTTGAAACAAAAATTATTTGACTATATAATGTATAAAAATATTATATATCAATTCTGAAGTTAAGATATCAATTTTCACCATTTATCAGAAATATTGTCCTTGCTTGTCTTTTCTATCATTTTATAGATATAATAAATACTATCTAATACAATAATTTTGTAATTATTTTATATTTTATTTAAAAAATTGCGCGAGACAAAAAAAACAATAAGTACATTCTTTTAGTACTGTGAATATGAAAGGCTTTACTTTTAATTTGAAATGAGGCTTTGTAATTTAAAAAAAGTAAAAATAAAGTAGTATCCCAATAATTTGTTGATAAACTCTTTTCTAATTTGTGTGCAGAAATACCATTTTCGGTGGAAAGCACGACACATCAGCCGGTGAACAGGGGAGCTGCCAGACAGATATATGGTAGCGGAAGTTTACGGCAGACCGGAAGTAGTACATTCTTCGTGGCGACGACAATTCCGACGTCGCAGAAAAACAAAGAAAGGGATGATGAGAAAAACACTGTTCACCACGAAGACAGGCACAAAGTGGCACCTGCATACAATCCTCAGCACGAAGGTATTTAAAAATTGTTACCACAAATACACTCAACTCCTGGTATAAGGCCAGTTTCAGACATAGCTCGCCTTGGTCTTGATCCTAAGCCGGGAGAATTCAAACGCAAACAGGCAGGGTCACGTTTGACTGAGCACAGTCTCTCTTTCGGGCTCACGGCTCCTTTCATCACGAAACTGCGGAGGCCACCAGTTCTAGGAACATTGTAAAGCGGGGGATCTTATATCGGGAGATGAGTATCTTACTTGAATTTCCATCATTCAACAAAAAAAAATTTAACTTGTGAAACGCGGAATGCGTTCTAGAATGATGTCCTCAGATGTGAATCACGTTACAAATTTTAATTATTCTAGAATTTTTATAATTTACCTAAGACACGAATCCTCGACGTCGGTAAGCGTCAGCAACAAAACTAGTATGGAAGTAAGGAAAAAAGTTCGACTCGGGTTATGCCAGATCCATTATACGTCTACAAGAATGCATTGTTTGATGTAATATTTTAAGCTGGAACATAGAGCTTTTTTCGAAAAATGTTCTTGTTCTTGTTTTTTTTCTGTAATTGAAAATTAAATGTTTTTTTTGTGCCAGTGTAATATAATAAAAATATAAGAATAAATAATAATAATATATGCAGTTTAAAAATAATAAATCAATAAATAATAATAATTTGAAAAAGCAGAACATATTTTTTAAATACCAAGTGGTAACCTTCTTTTGCTAGAAGTGTGTATAAGGGGGGAAAAAATGTTTACTCAAATAATTTTTGTGTAATATCAAACTTTGTAATTTTCACGTTACTAGATGTTACCATTCGAAAAATTCATTGAACGTAAAAATTATATTATATTAAACAGTTCGTCCCTCTCCATTCACATTTTTATTCGAAAAAGAAGTACAGCTTAGTACCTGCAGAAGTATTTCATTCTGGTATTCATTTAGTGAAATGAGGTGATTCTATTGAGGTTGAAGTTTCAGATTAACAGAGGAAAGTGGATTAAAATCACTTTTATCGCTAGTATTGCTAGTATTTATGGAGTGAAATAAGGCAATTAAATTTCAAGGTTAGAGCTTCTGCCCAACAGCCTGTTAAAAGAACTTTTCGATGTGTATAACATCTTAGACCGCGATATGGGAATCGCGCCTGTGTCGAGTGACACCATAGCTCGAAAGTGTGATGCAAGCCTCTGACACACGCATTGCGTCGCGTGTCAGAGACCGAAAGCTTGCTTCTCTTCGCCTGCTCAAAGGAGCCCTTCTCTCTCTCTCTCTCTCCCCTCTCTAACAAAAAATTGTTATTTCCGAACTTATTGATATTTTTCGGAAACATTAAAATTTAATGTTTATTCAATGTTTATTTATTATTATTAAAACTACGGTGCTTGTTCAACCTATTGGAAAATAGATTTCTGGAAACGTTTACATGACATTACATATAAGAGGAAATAAATTTGTATACGCCTACATGTACGTGAATTATTATTTGCTTGATGTAATATTGCAATTTCAGTTAACGTTTACCTATGATGTTTACACATAAATCTGTCTTGGGTTGCAGTTTAGGACGCACATGATGTTTTTTTTTAAATAAACGTACCCAAAGTCTTCAGAAAGTTTTTAGAAATATTTGATAAATATATACTTTTTCGATTTATTATTATTTATTAATTTATTATTGTTAACACTGCAATCAATTCAGAATATATTAATTTCGCGCTACGCGTTCGATAATGTATTTAACTCGCGCTGCGTGCTCGGTCTTTGTATTTCCCCCACATTTGTGCACAGGCCTTTTAAAATTGAAGGTCAAAGCATCGAAAACTGTAACTTGGTGATTGTGAATTCTCTTTTGTTAAAGCTCCTTCGGCTTTAACGAACACATTCCCATCATGTATCTCGTGCTTCGCACTCGATTTTTGTCCAAAATGCGAACTTCTCTGTGTTCTGTTCAACACTATTATATTAAGTGTATATTACATTTATCTTAGCGTAAAGTGGTTCTAAGCAAATTTGTAGTTATAATTTAGGCGAAAAATTTTGTCAAATAAAATGTTATAGCTTGCGTCCTTTTTTTGAAAAGTTAATTTTTTTATTTTTAGTATATTTTATAAAAAGAGTGTATAACAAACTTGTAGATATTTTTTGGTTGGACAACTTTTGTCTTTTCATTTTTTTCGCCTCTCGTGACGTTTTTTCAAAAATTTAATTTTTTTATATTTAATCTTATTTTTTACGATTAAAAGAAAATCTACTCATCCTATCTAAAAACTGTTATTAATAACAAATTTGCTGATCCTTTTTAAGTGAACAACTTTTGTGTTTTAATTTTTATTCGTACCTTGTGTCGTTTAAAAATTTAATTTGGTTATTTTTAATCCTAATTAGACACACGGCTTGAACTTCACCCCAAAAAATTTTCGAGCTCCTCGTAGAGAAGCTCTTTACATTAACTTAACCGATTTTATTTCAATATTTAAACAATTAATGTTCCTTACAAAAACTAAAAGTTCATCTTTTGCAATCCTTAAATAATACCTAGCAATTTTCTTAGACTTTTAGAACTCACAAGGACCCAGTGTGACTATTATGAAATTCTACTGAAGTGTGACGAAGAAGGTTAATGTTAGTTTTTACGATTAAAACAAAAACTACGCGTCCTATAAAAGAATGATTGATGACAAATTTGGACGAGTTTTCACTCTTTTTTGGAAGAGCAACTTTTGTCTATTCAATTTTTTCATATCTTGTGTCGTTTGTGTAAAAATTACACATTTTTTCCTATTTTGTTTTTGCGAATATAACAAAAATACGCATCCTATTAAAAAATAATTAATAACAAATTGTTAGCTCTTATTTGGGTGAATAACTTTAGATTTTTTGATTTTTTATTCTTTTTTTGGGATGTCAAAATTTGAATTTTTGATTTTTCAAGCAAATTCAAAAAGTTGTTGGGATAATTTTATAGGTTGTTTAAAATTTAATGTTTTTCTTTCTTGGACAGTTCTTTATATCGTGCATCGTTTGGCATAAAATGTCCAATTTCGTCCGTCTTTTTGTGTACAACTAATAACCGTACATAGAATTTTCGAATCTTGAAAAGAATTGGTCTCAAAAATGTTGATAATGCGCTCAATTTTTGAATTTTTATCCAAAATGGCTGGCTAACGAACTTGACCTTCATTTAAGGACCCCTGAAGAGTATACCATTGCCCAATCCAATCTGTCAATTCTTTCGAAAGTAACGTGCTCACAGACAGACATACAGACATGCAGACACATGCGTGAAAACCTGTTTTTCGGATTCAGGAGGTCTCAAAACGTGCACGTCTGATAAAAACGGG
>CAKNXH010000116.1:771115-802915 GCA_932178445.1 Andricus quercusramuli
AGGGCACATTTTACACAAATATAATACCTTCTCTGATGAGAATGTAATAACTTCCTTGATAGCACAAAGGAGAATATTATACATATTTTAGAAAAATTATCATTATATATTATTATTTACTTTTGTCATTGTATTATATTATATTATATATTACTCTCGGCGACGAAGATACGGCACTTGCAGTTTTATGCAACTTGAAACTGAATCGGGCGAGTGAACCCAGCTGAAAATTTCTGTACAGGAACCTCGGAGGATCCTGGACATGTTCCTGGACACGAACCTGCAAACGAGTATATACAGGTAATCTTGACGGTTCCTGCACAGGGATTTGGCGAAGAAAGCTGAAGATGATCCTGCAAAGAAACCTGTATGCAAGCCAACCTTTGAATGATACTGTACAGGTTTCGTCACAGAGTGATTTGAGACGCGGATTCATGTACAGGAACTTGTTCAGGATCCTATAGCGTGAACCTGCATAGGAACTAATTCACGAGGGTTCGCTAGTGGCTTGGCTCTCTCGATAGTAATTTCGACCTTCAAGGGACTAAAAGGAAAGCAACTTTATAGCTGTAAGCGACATGAGTTTTCGCGACGGCTTTCTTTAAAGGACCCCATACGTGTTTCGGTTCCTTCGTAAAATTCCTGCACAGGAACCGTCAAGGTTACCTGTGCAGGTTTGTGTGCAGGATCGGGTCTAGCAACATGTACAGGATCCTCCTAGGTTCCTGTACAGGAATTTTCAGCTTAATAGTCCGGCATACGCTGTTAGCTAGCGTGCTGCATTTCACAAGCACAAAAAAAACACTCAATTTTCAGTTACAAAAAGAAACAAGATCATGTTTTAAAAAAAACTCGATGTTCCGGCTGGTATAATTGTCCTTAGATTATGTGGTTAAAATATGACATTAAACAATGTATTCTTGTACACGCATTATGGATCTGGCGGAAACCTGAATCGTTTCAAAAGCCTTGAATGGTGTAATAATAAAAAACAAAAAATAGGAGGAAAAGTAAATTGGCTTTTTTTTAAATATTTTTCAGAGCATCCATACGAGACTCATGGGGGCTACGGTTATGGTTACGGGGGTTCCAGCGGGCGGAATCATCAGAAAACCCATTCACAATTACCACCGGGATTCTATGGAAATCCGAGGTTACCAGTTTCACAACCGGATTATAGTCAGCCGGGAGACGTACCAAGTTACAGAAATGGTGCTCCTGTCAACGGGATGCGTTCTCCCGTGGGAAACGGTGGGCTCTATGGACAAGGACGCTATGGCGGAGTTGGCTCTGGTCTCGAAAGGGGCAGAGGTCGAGGTGGACTCTATGGCGGATTCGAGAATGGAGGTAACGTCTCTTTGAATTATCCTTTTTCCGAGAGTAAATAAATTTTCATCATACCTCAATCGAAAATTCGACTTTCGACGCCTGTGGAGCGAGTCGAAAATCGAATTTTCAACCCTAGGGAAGAAAGTGACAGATAAATGCAAATGGCGTCGCCATTTGCATTGATCAGTCACTTTCTTCCCTAGGGTTGAAAATTCGATTGCCGACCCGCTCCACAGTCATCTCAAGTCGACTTTTCGATTATCGATATGATGAAAAATTGTATGCATGACTCGGGCCAACAATCTATAAATATTGCTATGTGGCTGAGTGCTATATGAAGTAAACCCTACTGAAAAAGCCTACATAGTAAACTACATTGGAACCTATGTCGGAACCCATATGGTATCCTTTTTTAAATGCCTGTCTCAAATTACGATCTGAAATAGGAATATAGGATGGGAATCTATATCGGTTCTTATCATGGGTTTTCATGAAGGTTTCTACATGGATGGGTTTGTAATTAATATTTAAGGAGTGTGCAGTAGTTTTTTATTAAAACTACGGCTGCGCAGTATTTTTTGGGGATTTTTAAGATTGCCAACTATGCACTAAAACTTCCAAAACATATTTCATTTTAAAAAAGTTCTAATCCCATGTGGGATTTCATGTAGGAACAATTCATATGTTTCCATAACGGTACTCATATAAGAACCCACATGGAACCCCACAAAATATTTCCCATCCTATCTCACATCGTAATTTGAGACAGGAATTCAAAAAAGGATCCCACATAGGTTCCCATGTAGTTTACTATGTAGGCTTTTTCAGTAGGGCAGTGATCAAAGTTCCCACTCTTCAGGTTATTTATTTAATATAAAAAACAAAATTTGAGCATTTCTATAGAGATTCGGTCACCCTGTTTCACACTTAACACCTTTCTCACTTTTAATACCACCCTTACTCTTGCCCTCAACCTCATTCATAATCTCATTCTTGCACTCACGGTCTCATTCTTGGACTCACAGTCTCATTCTTGCTCCCACACTCTCGCTGTCGCTCTCTCACATATACACTCTCTCAGACTCTTTCTATGACACTTCCTCACTCTAATTCTCTCACTCTCAATCTTACTCTCACTCTTACTCTTCCGCTGTAACTCTCATAAATACTCTCTGACTCCCTTTCTCATCCAGTTTATTTTTCATACTATTTCTCTTTGTGTCTCACATACACTCTGAATGACTCCCTCCGATAGGCTCACTCACTCTCTCTCTCTCTCTCTCTCTCTCTCTCTCTCTCTCTCTCTTCCTCTCGCTCTGTCTGACATTTTCTTTTTCTCATATGTTAGCACACTGTCTCGGTCTCATACTCTTTGTTTCGCTCACACATACTCTCTCTGCCTTCCTATTCCACACATTATCTCTTTCTAGGTTTTGCATAAAGTGTGAGTGTCATACACAGAGAGTGAGAAGATGGTTAAGTGCGCATATGTGAGAATGTCACAGAGAGAGGATAAATAAAAATATGAAAATGGAAGGAGTGTGAAATAGAGAAAGTGAGCTATCTAAATTAAGATGGATTATAGATAGATATGTGGATGAATGAATGGATGGGTGGGTGAATGCTTAAATGAGTGAATGAATGGTTGGATGGGTGGTTCGATGTTCCGGTAAATGAGTTACAGGTTGGATGGCTGGCTGGATGGATGGATGGATGGATGGATGGATGGATGGATGGATGGATGGATGGATGGATGGATGGATGGATGGATTGATTGATGTATGGATGGATGGATGGATGGATGGATGGATGGATGGATGGGTGGATGAATGGGTCCGTGGATAAATAGGTAAACGAGTGGATGTTTGGGTGGACGGATGCGTGAATAAGGTGATAGTTGAATATATGGGTTAGTGGCCGGATAGGTGGATGGATGGTTGGATGAGTGGATAGTTGGATGAGTGGGTGAATGCGCGGACGGTTGAATGATGGAATGGATGATTGGATAAATTGGGTGAAATACGAATTACGTTTCGAGGGGACATTTCCTGGGAGAGAGAGAGAGAGTAGTAGAGATAGATAGATGGGCGGCTGCACGGATGGATGTGTGGATAAATGGGTAACCGTGTCGATGGATGGGTGGACGGATGTGTGAATGAGTTGATAGTTGGATGGATGGTTTGTGGACGAAGGAGTTGAATGTATGGGTGAATGAGTGGATAATTGAATGATTGGATGCTGGAATGAATGATTGGGTGAATTTGGTGCAACACGAAGTATGGGTCGGGGGGACATTTGTGCTGGGAGAGAGTAGAGATAGATGGGCGGATAGATAGGTAAATGTGTGGATGGGTGGGTGGACGAATGCGTGAATGAATTAATAGTTGGATGGATGGTTCGTGGACGAATGGGTGAATAGATGGGTGAATGAGTGTATAGTTGGATAGGCGGGTGACTTAGGTGCAACACGAAGTATGGGTCGGGGGGATAATTACGCGGGGGAAGAGAGATGATAGCTAGAGAGGTAGAGGGGTGACTGCACGGATGAATGGGTGGATAGATAGGTAAATGTGTGGACGGGTGGGTGGACGAATGCGTGAATGAATTGATAGTTGGATGGATGGTTCGTGGACGAATGGATGAATAGATGGGTGAATGAGTGTATAGTTGGATGGGTGGATGATGGAATGGATGGGTGGGTGACTTAGGTGCAACACGAAGTATGAGTCGGGGGTATAATTACGCGGGGGAAGAGAGATGATAGCTAGAGAGGTAGATGGGCGACTGCACGGATTAATGGGTGGATAGATAGGTAAATGTGTGGACGGATCCGTGAATGAGTTGATAGTTAGATGCATGGGTGGTTAGCTGGATGAATGAGTGGGTGGGTAGATGGACGAATAGGTGAGTGAGTTGGTAGTTGGATATACGGGTTAGCAGACGGATGTGTGAATGCATGGGTGGTTTAGTAGATAGTTAGATGGGTTGGTAGGTGGACGGATTAGTGGATGATGGAATGGATGATAAATTTTGAGTTATGCCAGTTTTTAAAGGAACAAGATAAAGGCAGTAGTATTGGGAAGGTTTATATATGAGTATAATCTTTTTTTTCTTTTTGAATTTTAAGCATACGAGACAGGTGGTTATGGTGAAATAGATCACAGCAGAATTCGAAATGGTCTGACTCGTGGTCATGGGATTGGACCAGTGTGGGATCCAAATGAACGAATGAGTCCAGATCAAAAAACTTTGTATCACGAACTGGAGGATGAAAGTGATACTAAGGATGTCCTTTCTTTATCCTGCGCTTGGATTTGCAATAGAGATCAATTTCTATGCATGAATTCTTGTACCTGCATCAGTCTCGACGCTCGTTGCGATGGCCAGGTAGGATTCATAATTATAAAATTAAAATTCAATTCAATCACTCAGATTTAAATCGATTAAGTAAATCTGTTTGAATAATTTCTCTCTAAAATAACCTGATAGTCACTCATTATTATCAAAGCATTGATTTAACGTCGGATTGCCACTTCCGGCTTAGCTCCCGCCTTTCAGAAGTAGTTTTCCGCGTACTCGTACTTTAATGAACGCTATTGATCCTGGAAGGAGTTGTAATCGAATCTCTTCCACTTAGACGGACTGTGATGGCTCCGAGGATGAGATTGATTGCGAGGAAATTCTCGAAGCGAGACATTCCAATGGGACTTGCTACGGTGAGAGAAGTGTTCTTTGTCCGGAAACCGGAAGATGCATTTCTAAGCACTGGCTTTGCGATGGGGATAATGACTGTGGAGACTATTCCGACGAATCTCATTGTGGTTAGTGAATAATATTCTCTTAATAATATCAAATTATATTAACTGCTACTAACTGACTTTTTATATTTAAAAAAATCAATACCTATTGTACTTTATTGACCATTGTTTCTGTACAGGAACTCACATGAACTGCACTGAGGATCAATTCGAGTGCAGAAATGGACTATGTGTTCAACAAACTTGGCGCTGTGATGGTGACAACGACTGCAAGGATTTTTCCGACGAGGATAATTGTAGCGGGAAAAGGTAGGATCTCACCTGTTATTTAATTTAAACTAATCTTAATTATTATACTTTTTTCTTTTTAAGTTATTTCAGTTTCACTGGAAGTCATATTTTTAGGCGAAAAAAGATAAAGGTACAACCCCCCCCCCCCCCTCCCCCTCCCCCCTGGCCCCTTTCAAGTCAATTTTCTTTCTTTGATGCAATTTGGTAAACGCCTAAAATAAATAGCAAAACATAGAAACATGATATTTTAACAGACTCCACAACTCAAAATGCTCTCAAAACAGGAGAATTCGGGTGATTTTTCACGAAATTACGGGAAGAAATTCTTTTACATAAAATTAATGTGTAGGTACAATATTAAATTCAATATGAAACGCTTAAGATTTCAAGTCGAAATATATTGAATTTTTAACAAAATAGTTGACTTTCCAAATGAAAGGAAATTAATTGAATCGAATTTTCTACGAGAAAGTTAAATTTGAAACCAGAAAAGATGAATTTTCAAACAAGAAAGATGATTTTTTAACAAAAAAGTTGAATTTTTAACAAAAATAAAAATTAATCTAAGCCCGAAAAGTTGCATATATAGCCAAATAGTTGAACTTGCAATGCACCACATCGTCAAATTTTCGAACAAAAAATAATTTATTTCAAACACAAACAATTGCATTTTTACCAAATAGTCGAGTCTTCAAGCCGAAATAACGAATGTTTTAGAAGACAGTTGAATATTTAAAATGAAAGCTGAATTTTCAGCTAAGTCCTTTTGATCCAAAAAAGATACATTTTCAATACAAAAAAAAATGAATTTTCAATTCAAAAAGTAAAATTTTCCACGCAGCAGTCGAATTTTAGAAAAAAAAAAATAAATTAACAAAATAGTTACATTTTCAACCTGAAAAGATAAATTTCCATCCAAATGGTCGAATTTTTAAACAAGAAATGTTAAGATTCAACTAAGCACAGTTGAATTTTCAACCAGATAGTTGCACTTTCAAGAGAAAAAGACGAAAGTTCAACCATACATTCAATTTTGTAATTAAGTAATTAAATTTTCATCAAAATAGTTGAATTTCGTCAATCAAAAAGGATTAATTCTCAAGAACAAATATCATAATTGATATTTCATCCAAAAAAGATTATAATTTTAAATCAAAAACAATTCAGTTCAATAAAGAATAGAACACTTCAACAAAATAGTTGAATCCTCAACAAAAGTAGAATAATTTTCAATCAAATAGTTGAATTTTTAACCAAAAAAGAACAATTTTCTACCATAAGAGTTAAATTTTTCAGCCTGAAGGGCGAATTTCCTAGAAGACAGTTGTATTTTCACCCCAAAAATATGATTTTTCAACCAAAGCGTTAATTTCCAACCAAAAAATCAAATTTTCAGCTTAAAAATTAAGTTTCAATCAAAATAAAACGAAATTTTAACAAAATAATCGAATCCTTAATAAAAACAGAATAATTTTTAACCAAATATATAATTTTTAACCAAAAAAGAACAATTTTCTAGATTTTCTCTAGAACACAGTTGAATTTTCAATCATAAAATATGATTTTTCAACAAAAAATTTATTTTTCAACCAAAAAATTTATTTCCAACTAAATATTGGAATTTCTACGAAAAGAACACAAATCTCAACACAGAAAGACCAACTTTTAACAAAAGAATTGAATTTTTAATCCAAATAGTTAAAAGAAGAACGAATTTCGAACAAAATAGTTACATTTTCAAACAAAGTGTCTTTAACCAAGAATCTTCAACTATTAAACTAAATTTTAAACAAAATAGTTCGACTTTGAACCAAAAAGATGGATTTTTAATCGAGAAGATTAATTTTTTATCGAAAAATACGAATTTACAACAAAATGAATACATTTTTTAGTAACTTGGTAAATTTTCAACTAAGAACGGTGAATTTTCAACCAAAACAAAACGAATTTTCAACCAAATAGTTCAATCAAACAAGTAGTTTAATTTTCAATCAGAAAGAATAATTTTATACCAAAAATGACAAATGTACAATAAAATACATCAATTTTCAACCAAATTGTTGAATTTCGAACTAAAAACGATCAATTTTTAACCAATAATGGAATAAAATGAATTTTCAATAAAGTTCTTCCACTTTTCACCAAATAGTTGAATTTTTGACCAAAAAAGATGAATTCTCATAGAAAAATGCAATAGTTGATTTAGGAATTACAAACGATAAATGTTCAACAAAAAATAGAATAGTTGTATTCAGAGAAAAAAAATTAATTTTGGACTCAAAGGACACAAATTTTCAGCCAAAATGGATCAGTTAAATTTTCAGTTAGAAAATTAATTCTCAAATAGGGGAAACCTCCCTACAGTAGATAGGAAAAATTCAACAGCAATTAACTGCATCAGTTTCCACAAATGAAGAACAAATTTATGTTTGACATAAAACCTACATATTCAATTTAATATTTTTATTGAAAAAAATATTATGGAATTAGTCAATTAGCTATATTAAATCTTTTTATTAGACCTGGTCACGGGTACGATTTTGACACATCTGTCCATCAATAGATAATCGTTTCTGGTATTGCTCGTGGGCATGATAGAATACTCAATTCTCGATAATTATAATTTATCATCAGTATATTGACAATTAAAATGATTTTATCGAGTAAATAATAGTGAAAACTATTATTATTTTACAAAAATCACAGAAACTCAAATTCTTGACAATTTTTCTATCTCTGCAATTCCGTAAGATTGGTACGATTGGTATGAGATGTTTGTTTGATCTTCTAATCTTTATTCCGTTTAACCTAAATTACGATGACAGAAAAGTGCAGATTTTTTACATATATTAATCCTGAAAATGATATATTTTCCGAAAGACTTCTTAAAACACAACTAAAATCTATGTGCTCTTTAATAACAACTGCGAGACAGTCGCAGATCTGCTAATTTTGACGGCGACATTTTTCGCAATTTTGCGATTATCTACTGTTGGTTATCTACTGTTGGAAAATGTAATGTCCAATAAAAAGTCCTGAAATATTGATAAATTTCAAAGAAATAACGCTTTGTATCAATAAATATTGTTCATCCAACTTCAAGCTTTGATTCTAATGTATAAACATTCCATAAAATTGTTCCATTAAGGCAGTGGCGTAAGTACGTTTAAAAATGAGAAAATTGCAATAAAACTTCGTAAGAAAATATAGTATCCTTGATAAAATGTTATACTATCAAGAATAATAAACATTTTTTGTCAGTTTTGCAGTTAATTAAGATTATCTACTGTAAATCATTATCTACTGTAGGGTGGTTTCCCCTAAATAAGAAAAATGAATATTTAATAAGATAGGTAAATCTTCCACCAAATAGCAGAATTTTTAACCAAAGGAGATTAATTCTTAACGAAAAAAAAAGAGGGGCAAAAGAGGAATTTGTTAAAACAGGGCTCAGAAAGGGAAAAGAGGAAAGAGTGTGAAGTCTGCAATTATAGATGCGTTATTTGTAAATTTAAATGATTAATTTTTTAGTTCTTCGAGTATGTAAACAAATTGTTATTTATATTGATTTTTTTCATGTGTAATGTCACATTTTGCAGTTACCCCCCCCCCCCCTTTCCTGGGAATGTAAAATAGTTTTTTAACGAATTTGTGATTACATAGTTTTAAACAATTTGAACAAATTTCTGTAACCTAGTTATAAAAAAACTAAGATAGGACTTTTGAGTCATGTAAAGGTTTATCCGCTTCATCAGCGCTGGAACGTAAAAAAATTAAGGTGAAGGGTGTGTGGGGAGGGGGTGAAAAGATCGAATAAGGATCTTGCAGCACGCGCTCACGCCCACGCAAAATCCTTTGGCTTTTGCGTGGGCGACTATCCCTATGAGAAGAAACCCTCCTTTACGAATACATGCGGGAACGACGAGAAGCACCGCAAAGAGACTAAAAAAATGGCGAATATGATCGAAATCTTGGAAAGAGGCCATGGGAAATAGAAATAAAAGAGAAAACGAAAATGTCATATTTTTTAGAATAGAGAAGCAAGGCAGGATAGAAAACGGCGACGAATTTTGCTCAAAATGAGTCTATGATAACGTGGGCGATCATCGTGATGTGTAATTTGAAAAATTTCTAAATCTGTATAAATTCAATTTTAGTAACGATAAAGGAAGGATAAATATGATCGAGATTCTGGAAAAGGGTCATGCCAAGTAGAAATAAAAGAGAAAACGAATATCAATAATATTGATGGAAAAACAATATTGAAATTTTGAAGAGAGAGACGAATGAAATTCGCAAAAACTAATGTTCACGATATTTAAATATATATTATTCGGTTTTTTTTGTTTTAGGATATTTGTTTCACTTACTCAAAGCTTTGATCTCTCCTGTGGAAAATTCTAGACAAATCTGCAACATTCTATTAAGGACATGCAAAGCATTTAAGACTTTTGGAAGAAGGAAAATGATTTCAGAATATTTTTGAAAAGCAAATGAAATAACCGAATTTGAAGAGAACTTTATACATGAAAAAATAGGTTTTCAATGCCACATGTGTCTAAAGTATTTCATAAAATTCTCAAATCGTGAGATAAAAAATTTCAGAATATTCTAGAACATTCTGGACACTTTTTAGTACAGTCTAGAAAATGTCAAAATATCTTAAAATCTCAGAAACCGCTCAAAATATTTTCGAACATTCCAGATAATTCTTTTTAAATATTGTATACTCTCTATATATAAATCTATATTTTTTTAGATACCAAATTCCCGAATATTTTAGAACATCCAAAAATTTGAAAATAATCTCAAACCCGTCCAAAGCATTTCAAAACATTTCAGCACATTATAAAAAAATCAAGAACATTCCAGAATTTTCAGAAAGTTTTAAAAAAAGTTCAAAAGGGACTCAGAACACTATAGTATATTATGTGTACAAGCCTAGAATGTTCTGATATTGAACATTTTTTAAGATCGGCTATCAAAATTTTTTTCAAAATTGTTTTATGAAAGAAATTGAGTCCAAGTTTTGTTAAATGCTATATTGTTTTAGTTAACTAAAATATTTAACGGTTCTTTTTTTATTCTAGGGAAGCATTTCACACTCCTTCTAAACCCAACAAAAAACTGTTAAAAAGTTGAAAATTAAGAAAAAATGTAGCGATTTATCTGAAAACCAGAAATACCATTTCTTCAAAATTCTGCAAGATGAGAAAAAAGCTGGTACTATTTTAGTCGTCTGTCTCTTTGAATACGTTTGGGGTATCGCTTTTTACGATTTCTCACTAATGATATTAATACAATATAGTGTCTTCAATCATTTCACTCTTCATTTGTGTAAAATATTCGAAAATTGATATTTTTTGGATAACCAGAACTTTTTCATCGAACTATTAATGAAAGTATTGATTATTCTTTTCCTATATTAAAAGAAAAAAAACGGTATCAATATGCTTACCTCGGCCGCTTCATATGAAAACGATACCCAAAACGTATACATTAGAAGTCAGATAAAAAAAAATCGCTATTCAAAAAAGAAAAAACTTTTCTCCGCAACCTTCTCTGAAACTTTTTTCAAGTTTTATGACGTATTTAGAAAGAGTGTGAAACCCCTCGTTGGAGTGAAGAAAAAAATTAATAGTATCACATTGAGTTGAAAAAATACAGCAGTTCAAAAAAATAAAGGAACGTTAAGAAAAATTATAATCTTTGACAACCGATCTAAGAAGTTTCCTTATGCCAAAATAGATCCAAATTTTATACTTTAATAATATTTTGAGCAAAATTTGAATGTATCGCTCGGAGTAATACCCATTCATCTTAATTGACAATGACTCCAAAATCCCCACCTCAATTTGTTCTACTGTGCTAGATTCCCGATTGAATGGAGCATTTCTTTGCTACTATAGATTAAATAGAATGAAATATTTCATAACGTCGAACAAAAAAAAAGAAACGGATAGAAAGAATCTGATAACTGAAAATAATTGGGTATTTGGTTGTTGTGGACGATAAGGTCGGTGGGCAAAGAGGGTCAGCAGGTGGGGTTTGTAAAACGTAAAAAAGGTGGGTGATTTTAGGGGGTTTAGGGGGAGGATGACCGACGATCCAGGGCGCGGAGGTGGGTTGCCAGGCAACCTTGATGGTTGCGCGTCGGTGGCGCGTGGTATCGACCACCTGGAAGCTGTTAGGTGGGAACTTGGAGTCAGAGGGTGTTGGGGTGTGAGATAAACCGCCATCTTTCAATTTTGTTTTTGAATCCTCCAAATTGACTTTTTTTAAATTTCATAATATGAAATATGTAACCCTGTACTCAAATCACATCACGTCACGTCGTGATCCCTTTTTTATTTTAGTTTTGCACACCAATTCTGATCCAGTTTGAGGGGTCGTAATTTCAATTTATCCCCAGTTATCTAAATTATTTTTAGAATCTCGTATATTTATTTTGATATTCGAGTCTTATTATTGAAGACCCTCGTTCAGCTAATCAAAAAATACACACGGGGGATTGAAGGCCCTTTCAGAAAGGTCATACGTTACCCCTAATATTGGCGGAGATCCCTTCCGCATGCAAAACGAATCTGCAAAAATGAGGGTGGCTCTAATAAAAAAAAACTAGAGCTCTGATCTGTACAAACAGTCCTGAAATGGGGTGAAAATCATTTTTAAAAACTCCGAATAAAATCGTACTATATTTTATAAAATAAGATTGTGCTGCAATCAAGGGACTGGAATGAAAAAGAAATATAATAAGGGCCTGCAAATATAAATATTTATCCAAACTTGTGAAAGGAAGAAAGAAGATGAAATGGTAGCTAAATTACAGATTGGAGGTGTTTCTAATCGTGAACATCAAAGTGCATTGATCATGGTCTCCTGGGGTTGAAATGTTAGACCCATGAAGTTGTTGGGCCCCCCCCCCCACAAAAAAAGAGAAAACTCGGATCCGTATTTCAGGATTGCCAGTTTATCAGAGGGGGAAATATGAAACGTGGGGTTGCCGGACAAGAATGGTGGTTCATGGTCGTCGATAAAACGTTAGGTGAGGTCGTGGGGTAAAACTGCTTGGAGGGAGTATCCATTATAGGAAATGCGTTTCTACAATGTTAGGCTCACGCAGCAACATCCGCAACAAGGGATTACTGGATATGATCTGAGGGAAACGCCTTTATTTTATCTTATCTTAGTTTATCTTATTTTTCCCATTTCATCCATGACCTCTGTCTCATTTCCTAGCTTAGATAAGTAAAAATATTATAAGTTATATCAAAGCATCGTTAACAGTTTGCGATCTTAGTTACTTTTTTAAATCAAGGAACTGATTAAGGAAATGGACAGGATTTCGGGATTTTCGGGATATTAGGTTTTTAAGATATGACCCATGGACTAGTTTCTGAGTAACAGAAACATTCATGGGCCCTTAGCTTCAGGAGATTCTTTAGCAAACGACGGTTGCAAATACAGGGTCTCTAAAGTAGAAACAACCCTCAAGAACAGATGCGGCACTTGGAAACGTGACGTCAGTTTCCTGACGCCTTAGGCGAATTCTTTTTTTTTATTCAGTATACATTCCACTTGACACGTGTCAAGTTTTCTGCAAACGTGATCCAAACTCTTCTATTTGCATAATTTTTCCCATTCTTGAAAAGATCAGGAGCAACCCTCATGCAAATTGAAAAGAACCCTAAAATTTGGAAATAAATGAATTATTTGCGAGCTTTATTTGTACAGGATTGAGAGTAGCTGTTTTCAATGAGTATTGTGGAATATATTGCAATATTCTTGAACGTTTGGAAAATTTTGAAGAATACTCTTTTGTTTTTAAATTCTGTTTTAAAATTCTATCAAATCCGTAACTTTTTTAAAGCTATTTTGGAATATTTTATAATGTTCTGAAACGATCTAGGTTATTGAGGTTTTCATGGATATTTAATATGTCATGAAATTGTATACAATAATTCTGGAATTTTTAGGCCTGTTCAATAATTTATATCCCACTCATTGATATAATCTATTTTTTATTTGGATATTATGATTATCCAGAATGTTTGGTCCACTTTTAATTACTTTCCTCAAAAAGAGACAAATGAGGACCATCTGGGAGTGGTTCCAAATTGCAGGGTGCCTACTTTCTTTGTTTCATAAGAGAAATCTCGAGGGTAAAGATAATTGCTGAACCCTGCTGCATGCATCTGTCAGGGGTTGATAGTACCGTGTCACGCACCACAAGTGTGTAACTAAAACAGGGTACTTCATTCCTTAGGAAAAATCAGAGAGTAAACTCTCCAGTGTATTTGGAAACCATGAATTTAGCAATACAGCTTTAATGACTAATAATATAACAACCAACTAAAAAATCTCTATTTTGTTGTTCCAGGAAATGCAACGATAATGAATTTTCCTGTATGGATGGAACTTGTATTTTGAACAACTACAGATGTGATGGAGAAAGCGATTGTGCTGATGGATCAGATGAAGTTAAATGTGGTAAGATAAATATCTACAAGAATCGAAATAAAAAATTGTAGCAAAAAAATGTATAAAATATCATCAAATCCAGATATAGTTGATGTGCACTGCAAGGAAAATGAGTTCAAATGTGCCTATCCAAGGTGCATATCTCGTGAATATAGATGTGATGGGGATGATGACTGTGGCGATCGAAGTGATGAGGATAATTGTGAAGCTCTTGTTGGAGCGAGTTGCAATGCTAATGAATTCAGGTACAGATATATCTTAAATAGATTTTCATTCAGAAGATTCAGCTTCTTATCAACTCCCAGATACACATCCAATTGCAATTATAATTCCTATTATATTTTTATTCATTTAGGTGTAACAGTGGGAAATGTATAAGTAGAACATGGGTCTGTGATAAGGAACCCGACTGTCAAGGGAAAGAAGACGAAGACATATGCGAACATCAAGCCCCAAAGGAATGTTCCCATGAAGAATTTACGTGCTCCACAGGATCATGTGTCCCTGTAAATTAATTCATGATAATGTCAATTAATAAGATCATAACTTGCGTTAAAATTTTTAAAAATTCCGCCCTTTCTTAATCATTCTTCTAGCGTCTTTGGGTTTGTGATGGAGTACCCGACTGCTCTAACGGAGAAGATGAACAGGGTTGTGCAATTACTTGCGATGCCACTCAATATCTTTGTAAAAACACCCAACAAGGAAATGAATCAGTCGCACATCCAATGATGCATCATTATTATCGGGATTGCATCAGTGTTAAACACGTTTGTGATGGGGTTCCAGATTGTCCTGAAAAAGATGGTTTTTATCTATACATTAAAATATTTAACCTTGTACCTAAACACGTAACCTTATACCCAAAGTCTATTTTATAATCTTCCAGATGAGATGAATTGTCCTCATAAACGCAATTGCACAAAAGAAGACAAGTGTACCCAAAAATGTATCTTGACTGTTGATAACAAAAAATCCTGCGCTTGTGACCAAGGATTTATTCTTGGAACAGACAACGTGACCTGCAACGATATCAATGAGTGTGAATTTGAAAAGGTTTGTTTGCATCTATAAAAATCGTTCTAGGTAGAAATAAGAGCTAGAAAATAATTTCCAAACTATTATTAACTTGTTTAGGATCCAGTCTGTAGCCAGATTTGCAACAACACGATAGGTTCTTTCGTCTGCAGCTGTATGCCAGGTTATGTTCTCAGACCAGATTTGAGAACCTGTAAAGCGTTAGGCGCCAATCCCACTTTGCTCTTTGCAAACCGGGTTGACATCCGACAGGTAGAACCAAATTGACAAATTAATTATTGCTAATTATCATTGAAGAAGGAATAATTAAAACATCTGTTTTTACTCAGGTGAGCATGACCAGTCCGAAATACACATCTGTGCTGAAAGGTCTTCATAATGCCATAGCTTTAGACTTCCATTACAAAAGAAGCAGCATCTACTGGTCAGACGTTTCGATGGATGTTATCCGAAAGGTTTTTGTAAATGGAACTGGAGCTGAAGGTACGTTAAATCCAGTCCTTCTGTATTATCTTGATATAGTTATTTCCTCAAAATGATCAATCTTACAGATGTTATTCGCTGGGGTCTACAAACACCAGGAGGTGTTGCAATCGACTGGATTCATGATTTGCTCTTCTGGACTGATTCTGGAACCAGAAGAGTTGAAGTTAGTACGCTTGATACAAAAGTTAGACACGTCCTAATATCAAGTGACATAGACAAACCAAGAGCAATAGCTGTACATCCTAACTTTGGTTATGTCTACTGGACAGACTGGGGTATGTTTTCTAATATTTCCTGTAATAATTTTCTTCTCTAGACGTTAAGTCTTATTTATAAACCATAGGACCACGTCCAAAAATCGAAAGAGCCAACATGGATGGCTCCGACCGGAGGGAAATGGTCACAGAGTCGATATTCTGGCCAAATGGTTTGACGATTGACTACACAACGGATCGCATCTTTTGGACTGATGCCAAACACCATGTGATTGAATCAGCCCGTCTGGATGGTTCCGATAGGAAAAAGATGATCAGCAAAGGTTTGCCTCATCCTTTTGCGATCACGGTTTTCGAGGATTCCCTCTACTGGACAGACTGGCATCTAAAAAGCATCTCTTCAGCCAACAAAGCAAATGGAAAGGGTTTTAAAACTATTCACTCTGATCTGCATTTCCCGATGGATCTTCATAGCTACCATCCACAACGTCAGCCAGACTACGTCAATCATTGTGGAAATGACAACGGGAAGTGTTCTCATATGTGTCTTCCTAATAACACAGGATACAGTTGTGTTTGCCCAGTGGGTTTAAAGATCAAGAGGGATGGGAAAACTTGTGCTAGCACTCCTGATAATATTTTGATATTCGCGAGAAAGAAGGATTTGAGGATTATGCCAATTGAGGAGTCTGCTAGAGTCTATGACAACGTTATTCCTGTTGATCATGTCCAGAGTGCTGTAGGTCTTACTTGGGATGCTAATCAGGATATGATTTATTGGACTGATGTGGAAGCTGATACGATTAGTCGAGCTTTTCTGAATGGAACGAATCAGAGTGCCATCATCAGTCACAATTTGGGTAAGCGGATTTATTAGCAATATTAGATAATAATTTCGAAGATTCTTGAATCAATCTTGAATTTCAGAATCACCAGCCGGGTTAGCAATGGACTGGATCACGAGAAAAATCTACTGGACCGATGCTGGCACAAAGCGAATTGAATGCTCAAATCTAAATGGAAGTATGAGAACTCTCTTAATTCATAAGGATCTTGACAAACCGAGGGACATTATACTGGATCCAACAAGTATGAGTTTATATTTTGAGGCATCCTAATCTTATTAAGTTTATGTTGTTGAATTGTATCCCATGGTAAACTATACTTCTCTTTACAGCTGGATACATGTACTGGAGTGATTGGGGCGATAAGCCGAGAATCGAAAGAGCCTCTATGGACGGTACAGATAGAAAAGTGCTGATCGGAACTGATCTGACCTGGCCAAATGGTTTGGCAATAGATTTTGATAAGAGGAGACTCTACTGGGATGATGCTGGCACACAGAGGATTGAGTATTCCAATTTGGATGGTAAAGACAGAACCGTACTGATATCTTCTGGTAGGTTTCTGTTTTATCCACCCAAACCAAATTTTCTTTTCAAGACAATTTTTTAAGTCTGAATAATTTTAGCTCTAAATCTTCCACATCCATTTGGTCTTGTGGTCCACAAAGACAAGATATACTGGACCGATTGGAATACTAAGAGCATCCATCGAGCTGACAAAGAAACTGGGGCGAACATCACAGTCATCAGATCTAGCATCTCAGGTCTCATGGATGTGAGAGTCTTTCATCGGAATCGAAAAAATGTGAACAACCCGTGCAAGAATCACAACGGGAACTGTTCTCATTTGTGCCTCTTGGCCGTTAACCCAAGGCGATTTAAATGTGCTTGTCCTACTGGTCTTATTCTTGGGGTAAGTAACGAATTGAGGATGTTTATCAATGATATTTGGTGAAATGATGATGATCCAACATGAAAAATTCTACAGAGTGATGGAAGGACGTGTCCGGACGTGCCAAAGAAATTCTTGGTGCTTGCTCACCGAGTGGATATTCGGGTTGTCTCTTTTGACGTTGACTATGCCTTGGATGTTGTTCTACCAATTTCGTATCTGAAGAATGCTAGTGGTGTTGACGTCAATTTGAGGAATGGCGAAGTTTATTGGACTGATCCCGGAGAGGATGTTATCAAGAAGGCAAGTTTCGACGGTAGTGTGGTGGAAACTGTGATTGATTCGGGAATCGATACTGCTGATAGTTTGGTTGTTGATTCCATTGGGAAGAAGGTGAGTTACCAGGTCTAGAAGGAAAAAATGTCAATAAATACCAAAAGCAAACCTAAATAAGGAAGCTCATTATCTTTCTTTCAGATTTACTGGACAGACGCAGGTCTGAACAGTATCGAAGTCTGCGAACTTGATGGTAGGAACCGAAAGGTCCTAGTTTGGTCTGGTTTAGACAATCCTCGAGCAATTGCTATTCACTATTCAGCAGGTCTCCTTTTCTGGTCAGACTGGGGCCATAATGCTAGAATTGAGAGAGCTAATATGGATGGTGAAGAGCGAACAACAGTCGTTACAGAAAATCTCGCCTGGCCTAATGGTCTATCGATTGATACCGAACAGGGCAGGATTTATTGGAACGATGCCAAGAAGAAGGTGATCGAAGTTGCGGATCTTGATGGCAAAAACAGAAAAGTGCTTGTTGAGAAGGTGGAACATCCGTATGGACTTGCTGTTATAGGGAATCGTGTCTACTGGAGTGACTGGCAAGCTAAAGCTGTTTTCCAGGCTGATAAGAAGGATGGTTCTGGAAGTGAAATACTTGTAGATAAATTGGAGGGCGTAATGGATATCAGGGGTATTGACGTAAGTAATTTTCTGTTGGAGATAGTTAAATTCTGTTTTAGATGATACGTTTGTTAGATGAGTTTCTCCTTTCAGTGGTCAGACCTCAACAAAGCAGAAGACGTCTGTGAGAAAAACAATGGTGGCTGTTCTCATCTTTGTCTTCGTAATCCCAAGGGTTATTCCTGCGCTTGTCCAACTGGAATCATCATCAATGATGATAAAAAGACCTGCAATGTGACACCAAACAATTTCCTTCTGTTTGCTACGAGAAAAACACTGGAGAGGATTTCGTTTGATACTGCAGAGATGTGGAGTGTGGCTTTACCTATTGATAATGTCCACAACGCCTTCTCGGTTGATTTTCATTGGCAGAAGAGGTTGATGGTCTACACTGATGTAAACCTTAGGATCATTAGGTATTACTTCATCTCTGAAGAATTTAAGATACATTATTTATTAAACATCCACCATATCTAATGTTAAACTTTATTCTAGGACCGTGAACATGTACAACTTCTCCGATACCAAAACCATCATCTCTGGGTCGAACGTTTCAGCTCCCTTCAGAGTCGCAATCGATTGGATAGCTGACAACGTCTACTGGACTGACACAAAAAATAGCGTCATCGAAGTTGCCAGAATCGATGGTTCTTGCAGAAAGAAGCTCCTGGAAAATCTGAAAGAGCCAAGATCCCTAGCATTGTTTCCCAGAGAAGGTTACATTTTCTGGACAGAGTGGGGCGATCATCCAAAGATTCAAAGGGCGAGTCTAGATGGATCCAATCATAAGTCTATCGTATCGAGTGACTTGCACTTCCCGAATGGTTTGTCCATTGATTATGTCTATAGGAAAGTCTACTGGGCAGATGCTTTGAAGGACAGGATTGAAGTTTCTGATCTTCATGGTCGATTTAGAGTTGCCCTGATACCTGATGCTGAGAACGCCTTTGGTCTAACTCAGGTGGGTTTAAGAACATAAGTTTATTAAAATATTACACGCGAAATTCGATTGTAGCAGGGGTTTTAGTTCTGATCTTGACGCAGTTCTCCAGCTAGGCTGTAGGGGTACTGCGCTTTATGGCTATGTTACTGTTTTATCATGCACGAGTGACCACGGCACTTCCTCCCGCGGCTCCTCTTCTCCGAAACTGCCGCTGCGGCGTAATTCTTGGAACTCTCGAATCGCAATTGCTACACTTGAAATTCGCGTGTTTTTCAGTATTTGAAACCCTAATTCTAAAGAAGAAGTTGATGTAAGGATGTGATTTTTCAGTACGGAGAACACATCTACTGGGCTGATTGGTCTCAGGAGATGATTGAACGAGCTGACAAGATCAACGGGCAAAATAGGATCAAGATTCGTCACTCCTTGGGGAGTGTCACAGATGTCAAGGCTGTTGCAGCAGAAAGACAAACTGGATGGACACCTTGTGCTATTGAAAATGGCGGATGTAGTCATCTTTGTTTTTACACCAGAAAGAGTTATAAGTGTGCTTGTCCTGATCGAGCGGATTCTAGTTGTTCGACTAGTAAGTAAATGCTTAAAGTATTTTTTGATGAAAAATGTGTGTAAGAGGAACTGCCAATCATATTAGATGCAATGCACATTAGATCTTTGTGGCTCTTGCGGCTCTGCAATAGATCTCTGTGGAGGCTGTAGCTGAGCAGTAGATTGAAGTAGCACATAAGTATGCGCAGTAGATTTCCGTGGCTAATAACGCTGCGCAGTAAAGTTATTAATTACTTATGACTGCGTATTAGCTATTTGTGACTCATTTGGCTGCGCAGTAGAGCTTTATGACAATAGTTTCACCCAGAAAATGTTTCCACCACAGTGTGCTGATTTCTAACTCATATCTTCTAAGCTTCACAATAAATAACATAATAATCTTCTTTCTGAAGCACCCGCGAAGCAGATGCCACTTCGTAAGCCCGGAACAGAAAACGACCCGAATTATGACGAAATTGATGAGGAGGTCGTGACAAGAAACCCGCCACGTGGAAAAGGAGGTGGTAAATTCGACGGTGGATTCAATCGTGAAAAAAGCTACAGTATGAAAACCGTAGTGATCACGGTAGTCGTCATGATGGGCATCACCTTGACTATCATCATCGTCATCATTTATCTCCTTTGCCAGAGAAAAACAAAGCAAAAAAAATACCTGTACGCAAGTAGACGGAATGTTTTAACCTTTTCAAATCCTAATTACAACGCATCGAGTGGCGATATCGGTCCTGGGAATCAGCAGCCAGATAAAAAGTCATTCATTTGGAAGAGGCTCAAATATGACAAATCTCAGGTACGTCTCTGACTTCTTTATTTCTAAGTAAACATAATTAATCTCCCAGCGATTTTTAAGTTGAAAAATTATATTTTTATGACGCATGATTTCAACCCTTTTTGACACCTATGAAGCGGGGCTATAGCTCTACTTTTTACTCCCCGGAGAGTAAAAAGTACTTTTTACTCCCTAGGGACTGAAAAGTAACGTCAGAAGGGAATAATGGAAATTATACATCAATGAGCTCGCATTTTACGATTATCAGCCCGCTCACCGTAAAAACTGTCAGGAAGTTTTGGTAATTTATGATAAGTTAGTTATGATAAGTTATTTACCGGTAAAATTACCGTAAATTACCAAAAATTTCATAAACTTCGGAAATTTATAGACATTTTTGAAAATACATTTTTCGGGTTGTACCATATTCACTGGTAAAATTACCACAAATGACCGAAAACTTATGCGAATTCTTAAAAATGAATTTTGGTATATTTATTGTTAGTTACCTGTAAAATTACCGTAAATGACCACAAATGACTGAAATCATCATCATTTCGAGAAATGTCTGAAATAATCCATTTGTTATAAAAAATATCGTGTGCGCCAAGGGGGAGAGGCACTTTTTCTCCCCCTAGGTGCAGAGTATACTATTTTATTTGATATTTCGAAGGATAGGATAATTTGGAAGAATATTGAAGCGTTTGGGAGATTAATTTTCTATGATAAATTTTACATTTTAATAACAAGACTGTAACTAGAATGAATCTTTACAAAATGAAGTTAAACTATAAGTTGTGATCAGACTAGTTACAGTTTTTTTCACCTGTAGCTTGTTGACAAGAAGAGCATTTATTTTCAAAAATAAATTTCGACGAATAATTTTTTTTTTAACATAAGCAAAATGTGTCTTCTTGTCACAAGAAATTTATAAGCTGCACCCACTAAACTCGTCATCTTAATCTTGTGCTGTTTTTTTCTTTTTCCCAAAAACACATTGAATTATTGATTTCCCCGTCGCCGTCGTGATTGGTAACTAAATAAAAAAATCGCGATTCTACAGAGAGCCAAATCCTCAAAAGTCGAATGCCCAATCAAATTGCAGCATCTGCCGCTGCATTTTATACAAATGAATGAAACAGAGACTACTTAGTGCCTATTCGAAACAAGAAAAACTTCTCGTGTCTGAAAAAATAAACAGAACACATTGCAGAAGTCAGAAGAAATATAAAATGAATTAAAAATCGCTTCTAAATTTCAAATTGGTCGTTCGAGACGGTCGAAACCAATCAAGTTTTGTACCGATATTCTAAATAATCTTCCGCTCGGTTTTTCAGATTAGATTAGATTATTTATTCTCCACTTATTTTCCAGAAAATGAAGAAATTAGATTGTTCATAGACAAGACTAGAAATATGTTCGTATTCTTTCTGAGAAGTTAATCAAGATCTGCCATAAAGAAAAAAAAATCCGAGCGACGAAACGCACTTCGTCCAGAATTAGATAGATTTTCATTAAACTGATGTATGAAACTAATTAGGTATTGAATATTGATGTTCGATAATAGACACTTAACTGGCAGCACTGATAGGCTATCGACGAAATGAGAATTCTTTGTAATTTTTTTAAACGAGATATTTAGTTATATTTTTTTCAAGAATATCAGAGTATTTTTGGATAAGATTGTCGATATGAAAATGAGTTCCTATACGAGAAATTTTCAGGGTTGCTACAGGTCAGGGAATTCCAGAAAAAAATATTTAAAACTGGTCAGGGAGAAGATAGGGAATGTCAGGGAAAACCTGAAAAAGTCAGGGAATTTTCGGTAAACTGAAGTTGAAGTTTAGGGGTCATCACCTAAATTTTTTCTCGGAAACTTTCGATCCCTCCTCCCACCAAGCAAAATACCTTGATGAAATTATATTGGGAAAATAAAATTTTTTTATAACAAGTAAGCATTACAAACGTATAATTTTATAATTTTGTTTGGTTCAGAATTCATCTTGTGGCTAAAAACTTGATTATTTTGTTAATATTCAACAATTTTGTTTAAAAAATCATTTATCAGTTTAAATAATTTGTTGATAATTCTTATTTGGTTCGAAAAGAAATTTCATATTTTTTGAGTAAAAATACAACTGGTTTTCTGAACTCAAAGAAAGAATTCAACTACTTTATTGAAATTTCGTCTTTTTTGTATGAAAATTCCACTATTTGGTTAAAAATTCGTCTGTTTTTGTTGAACTTTAATCTTCTTGGTTGTAAATTGCACTATTTCGTTAAAAGTACATTTCATTTGGTCACACATTAATTTTTTTAACTGCAAAATTAAATATTCTATTTCACTTGAAAATTTATCTTTTTTATTCAAATTTTCAACTATTTGGTTGAAAATTCATGTATTTTGTTGAAAATTTGTCTTTTTAAATTGAAATCTAAATAATTTTGTTAGATAATTTGTTTCTTCTTGGCGTCAAAATTTAATAATTCTCTTGGAAGTTACCTTTTATTTGTTAAGAATGCATATTTTCGAATTGAAAATTCAACAGTTTAAAATAAATTTTTTTCATTAATATTGTTACTCTCCTAGACGTTTTTATACCTGAAAGCAAAATTTATGACGGTCAGGAAAAATGAAAACTTGGTCAGGGAAAGTCAGGGAATTTCGAAATTGGAATTTTGTAGCAACCCTGATTTTGCAATAGATTTTTTATTAGTCTTGTTTAGTCTTGTTTTATCGAGAGGAAAATAGATCATTTTATTTAATGCAAAATGAAATAATTGCAGAGTTTCCTTAAATGAAGACTGTAGGGCTAAGGATAATAAAATAGTTGGATAGCGGCTGATGAGAATTTAATTGGACGATTCGAATGAGTTTACGAGATTGTAACGAGATAGGCACTGCTAAAGTAATAAAGCGTGGAAAATTAAAATTAAAAAATTAAAATTAAGCAAAAAAAGCACGATGAATGAAAATATGTGCGGATCAATAATTCATTGTATTGTAGGAGAGAGTGTACGAAGATAACGGGCAGACGTCGAGCCCGGAAGTCGTTTCCCTGATACCCCCTTCGGCGACCCCCAGCAGCAGTCGCGCGGCATCGGTCACCCCCAAGGAATCTTCGCCACCTTTGCCACACATAACTCAACAATTAGAAACAAACACGATCGTAGTTAATACCAAAAAGCGTCTTGATTCCTTAAGAAAGTAAAATGATTTTAAATAAGTAAAAAAAAATCTTTGGTGGAAAAAATACTGATGAATTTTACAAGAAACTAGACATTTTTTCAAGAAAAAAATTAAGAAGGGAAGATGTGGGCGGAATGAATAAGATAATGTGTAAATGTCATCAATTAGGGGTCATCCATGTATTATGTGACTCTTTTAGGGTTAAGGGAGGGTTCAAGAAAGATTACGTGAAATTTTTTAAAATGTAATAATCATTTTAATACACTGAAACCCGGGTTTACGGAATTCCTAAAATTTCCGTCCTCAGCATTTTGGTGAGGCGGGGCCGAAAGAGAGGTGGTGCTCAGTCATGCGTGACCAACAGTAGCGAAGCGACAGAGTGGGCAATACCCTCAACGCGTTAGTTGCGTCATGTTGTGTCAGCTGTTAGCATGCATCCAGATCCAATAGAAATGGGTTATACGACCCTGAATGTTTACGTTTGTATTCCCTGGATGTATGATCAAGGCCACTGCAAACCATGCCGAAAACCGTACTTTAATCCAAGGTCCAGTGTAGAACAATAAAATAGGAAGAGTGAAAAAAATTATTTGTTTGAAATCTGTATTTGAGGTATGTGTAAAAGTTGAGCTATTCTATCAGGAAGAGCCGTGGTTTAAAAAAAAATTGATATTACATTTGGTTACCATTGAGGGGTTGAAAATATTAAAAATTTGAAAGGTAAATTTTTTTCTATGGGTTCAAAAATCATTACGATTTATATGTAGAATTTTCGATAACAAATAATAATAATATATAATCTATTGAAAAAATACTTATTCACAATGTTTTCAAATTATTTTTCATAAAATTAGTTCTATTCGAACCGATGACACCACTCTATTTTACAACGTGTACCTTTTTTTAACTTACTCCTTAGGGCTCTTCAAAATAGTCAAAAAATACAAACTTAGCATCATTAAAAATGGTAAAGTTTCTGTAAACGAAACGAGAAAATATATGTACAAGAAATTTGAAAAAAAAATTGAAATAAGTATTCTATTAACCAAATCCAACCAAATATAATATTTTTGTTGATATTTGAAAAAATTCTAACTTGATGAAAAATGATTTTTTTATAAAATATAAGTTTATAATATTATTTGTTATTGGAAACTCTACACATAGAAAATTGGCAAGAATTTGTACACACGTTGAAAACGTTGTATTTGTCGTGATAAAGTTAGAATACTGAAAGTTCCAAAACTCGTCTAAAAAAGCGTTACATAATATACGGACGATCCCTTAGTATTTAAAGATTAATTAAATACTAATAAATTTTATGAAAATTTTTAATAAATTTTCTCCAAGTAACTTCTTTCCCTCTTTATTCGCTTGATTATGTATTTAATTTGACCAATTTTTGACTATTTTGTAATTTTTTAGGGTTCCGTAGCCGCGGGCAAAAAATCTGCCCATCGTACATTTTTTCCAGGAATGGAAATGAGGGGTGGGGAAATTAGGAGAGAGAAAGTAAAGGAAGCGAGGGGAAATTAGGGGAGGGGAAGCATAGAAAGCGAGGGGAGATTAGAGGAGAGGTAGTAGAGGAAGTGAGGAGAAATTAGGAGAGGGGAAGAAAGGCGGAAAGAGGGGAAAGGAAGTAGGGGGAGTGAGGGGATAATATGAAATGAGGGGAGGGAAATGACGGGAAATTAGGGAAGGGAGGTAGGGGAAGTAAGCGCTGGGAATGGAGTGGAGGGAAGTAGAGGGAATGAGGAGAGGGCAAGGTAGAGGAATGTAGGGGACATAAAAAGAGGGTAAGTAGAGGAAGGGAGAGGAAATTAGGGAAGGGAAGTGAGGGAAATTAGGGGAAATGATTCGGAGCGAGTAAGGCTAGTGAGAGATGCGAATGGAAGGTAAGTAGGGTAGTGCAGGTGAGTAGGAGAGGGAAAGTGGTGGCTGGGGAAGGGGAGTAGAAGTAGGATAGCGTTAGCTGGGCAAGTGAGGAGAGGGGGAAGTATAGCAGGAAGAAGATGGGGAAGAGAGGGTTAGCGAAGGGTTCAGTTAGGGGAGGGGTGTATGGGGGGAGAGGGAGAAGTAGAAGAATTAGGAGAAAGGAAGTTCGAAGGTCTTAATCAACCTTTTTTGTAGGCACGTGGCGCCTACTTTGACTAATTTTTGAAATATGTTGTAGGACCTAATTTCCTTCTATAATGTTTGCAGAGGTACATACAAATATATATTTTTAATAATTCGAAGCCTTTTTAATTTAAAAATTATTTTTCACTCCAGTTTGTGAAAGAAAGGAGTAACTGAACACTTAATAAATTTTTGTAAAATCATTGTTCAAAATATTAGATACATTAAAAATAAATAATATATAATAAACATTTGGTTTATGTTAGTTAGGAAGTATATTTCTCACGATTCTTTATTTCATTCATATTCGTTACGTCTATTTTTTTGGTTTAAAAAACGTCAATCAATGAATTAAAGAATATTAAGTCAATACAATTTTTTTTTCATATTTGTTATTTTAAACGCACTCAAGCCTTAATTTTTTTTACAAATTGTAAACATATTTTAGTTCCTTTTTTCGAAAACTATAATTAAAACTAAAATTAATACATCATTTTAAATATTTAATACGTAGATCAAATTAAATTTGAAATAATATTAGGTTTTTCAAAAATTGTAATAGCTTACCAACTTTAATTTTTAAAATAAAGAAAAATGAAACAGTTAATAATGGGAATTTTGAAAAATATGTGTAGGATTCTTACATCAAAAATAAATTACAGTTTTGTTCCATTAAAGTATCTTAATTGTTTGTAAACTTTTTGACATTTGAATAAAAAAATATTCAAATGTTATTTTTCTAACAAAAAAGTAACTATTTAGTGTAAATTATTTAAGTAAGAAAAATTGGTGTCTCCACAACCTAAAAACTAAAAAAAACAGTATTGATTACTTCAAAATAAAATTTTGTAGGGATTTAAAAAATAACGTACCCACAAGTATAATGTCTATAATTGATAATTATTAGGTAATAAATGAATTTTTTAACTTTTGAAAAAAGTTTAATATTTTTTATAATCTCATTCATTTTTCGTTTAAAAAACAACAGCAAAAATATTAATTTTGATAAACATTTCTAAGTTCTAAAATTTATAACAAATTTTGATAATTGATGCAACTAAATGAAAAAGATAAGTAAAATTAATAATTTGTCCCTTTGTCTGCAATTACTAAAATTTCTCTCAAGAAAAAATGTCTAGACGTAAAAAATTTGTAGTTTCTGGTATCAATTTTTTCCACCGGACAAAAGAGGAATTAATATTTAAGTGGTTTAACTAAAACCGCTAGGACTAAAATCTACAAAATACTTATAAAATGCTCTATCTACACATTTTGATTGAATTTGCTTTAATAATTTGATTGGCAAATGAAATTCTGCAATAAACCACTCAAATAATAATTTCTCTCATCAAATTAAATTTATTCGTTTGCGTTATTTTATTCAAACTGAATCTTTTTGCGTATTTTTTTCATATACTTCGATCAATAAATAAATAATTATCGTGCGAAGTATTTGAAAATATTAAATACCATTAATACATACTTAAATTGTATTGTACGCCTTTTAAAAGTGTGACTGAATGAAACAAGTTTGAATGGGACTCAATGAGTAAAAGGATCAGAAATCGAATCACTATCGAGGTCAGAATCGATTTTCTAAAAATAATTTTTTTAACGAAAATTAACGTTCATCTACTAAATAGTAACAGGAATTTATTCCTTTTTAACCCTTAAACTGCACACCTCAAAATAATTACATTAGCTGCACCGTGGGTGTTTGACACCCAGATATTTAAACTTGTATAACTGAGCCAGATTTCAATATTTTATCACTAAATTTGGATGGGATGTAGAATTATACGTCTTTTTGTAAATTTCGTTGGTTTTATAACGATATAATTTTTTTCAAAAAAGGTATTCATTTTGCGAAATGAAAATTCAATTTTTGACTAAAAACAAACCGTGTATTTTCCATGCTAAAATCAATTGATTGATACATAAAAGTCTAATATTACATAAAAGTAAGGAAGAGCGAGTACCTCGGCGAGTACTAAAATGTACTGTACTCACTAATACACTCACGAACAACCACCGGATGTCGACACATATCCCATTATATCGAATTTAATATAGAATATTAGAGGCCAAAGTTGGCTCTGGGTGTTTGACACCCACGGTGCAGTTTAAGGGTTAAATTAAACTTCCTACTCCTTTAATTCTGAAAATTATTAGAATTACGATAATTAAAATCACGTTTATTTAATATTAATACAGCTATACTCATTTTTTGTATAAAAAAATATATACGTAATTCTGTCCTTTCTTTATTAATTAAGACGCGCGCGATTGTCAAGTTGCGTTGCGCGGGCGTCGGATAATTTATTAAGTAATTTTTCTCTTCATAAGGATATAATTAAGTTTTTTTAAACTAAAAGCATGTCAAATAACTATCTGTAATTTTTTACTTTATGAAAATTAGAAAATAAAAATAATCTCGTAAGACTAAATAAGTATTAAATGAGTTCACGTTAAAAAAAATTGTATATATTGTTTTGCTCAAATTTTTCTTATTTGTAATTTGTATTTTTATGGTAGGAAGGACCTTATATGTATAACGTATTTTGCCGCTTAAACTCGGTCTGCTACGTATTTTTGTACTCGCCATATGCCTATCAATATATTTTTTCTACGTTATGAAATATAATTCTAGACTTTCGCAAATTTGCGATTAAATAGCACTGGTTGCTATACAAACAAAAATTTTAAAGTAGAAAAATTAAAATATTGCAAGGTGATTGTTCTAGCTGGTCTGGGACGTTCCGACGTCTGCGCAATGTGCGAATTATTAAGAAAAATATAATCGAAGAGAAGGGGAGGAAAATCCATTTAAAAATTATTTTAAATAGTCTAGTGTGAAAAAGGGTTTTGTACAACAATGTCAGTTTATTCTGTCGAAAAAGAAAGAATGGCCAAAGAGGAAGACTAATTTTCTATTTAGATTTTATTTATTTAATAATATGTTACGTAGCTTGTATATAGTAAAAAAAATATCTTATTGACATTGTGGGAAATAAATCTTGAAATTGTTTTGTTTGAAAACGGGGTACGAGTTTTAATTGAGACGTATATCATAATTATAATTGTATACAATTAAATAAAAAAAAGCATTCTATTATTTATATTTTCATCTTCAGTCACGAGTCACCCATTGACAAACAAAATTTTCCCAAAAATTCACATATTTGCTTAATTTTGAGAATTTTTCAGAAAATTTGAAAAATGGATTTTTTGGAAAAGAATACAATAACTGGGTGTTTTAAATCAATATAATATCTAAGCAATTCCCGTTCAGCGACGTTGCATTGTTGTAATTGTGTGTATTTGCGAACAAAAAGACTGTAAGAGATATCCGAAATTCGAGAAGAATTTCCAAAAATTTATTTATTGTAAAATAAAAAGTGGAACTTGCGAGGTTCAAAGCTCAGGTGAATCAAACAAGCTCTCTACTTTTTTCAACTGCAAAATTTCTTTAAATTACCCAAGATTCTTCCAGAAATGCAGAACCCGTTGCCGACATATCGATTGGTTCTATCCCATGCTATATTTTTAGCTTCTAGCATGGAACAAAATCAATCGAAATTTCGAGATGCCTGTAACAGAATCTGCATTTCTAGAAAAATTTACTATTCCCAGAAAATGTCATGTTAATGCAATTAACTGTTAGAATAAATAAAAAAAAACTACTTTGAGCAAAAATAGCTCAAAATTCCTTGTTCAGATTTTTAAATGACTAAACCAGTCCAATGATGAGCTGAGCTTATCTTATTGTTAAGCAAGTTCCTCCTTCCATGAAACAGACGAGAATCCTGGAAAATTCTAACTTAATGGAAAAGTGCACTCAGCGAAAACATTTTCTGAAAATAATTTGAATATTCTCTGATGTACAAAGTCAATATTTTCTCTGAGTGTCTAATAGTAATTAAAAATATTCTCAATTGTTGGTAAGGAATTTTTCCCTGCATCATAATTTACCAAATGTGTCATTTCATCACGTCTAAACGTTTCTCGGATTGACAGGATTATATTTTTCGGCGGAAAAACTAACGAGACAAACACTACGAAAACCACCCGTTTATAAAATAAAAATAGTTTTATAAGTGAGTATAAATGTATCCGAAATTTAAAAAAATACGAAAATGCCCTTGTTATCATCAGCTTAATTTTCCAATCGCCATTATCACTGCATAAAAGAGCTAAAATGGAAGAGATGAAATAAAATCTCTGTGTGTTTGGTGTATTAAAGAATTCGTTTTTCAGTCAGGTTGTAGGTCAATTAACTGGCGTTCGAAAAACCCAATCGGAAAAAAATTATTCGTTCACCTGACACTATTTTTTGAATTTTCAGTGTTTAAAAAATCTCGCTCTGGGCCAAGAAACAGATTATAATGAATGTTTTAAGGAACGAAAATAACAAAATTTTCAGTCTTTAAAAATTTACTTAAAAAGATTGATTCAATTAAAATTTTATATTATCGTTCCTTAGAGAAAATAGGAGAGTGTCTTGAAAATTATTTGTCAGCCTCATTGTCCTCAGCAGTTTTTGCTTCTCCGAGGTTGGAAAAAAATATTTTATAAGAAACCTTGCATACTCTTTCGGTGCCAAAGCTAAAAGAAAACAAAGTCTACGTTATAAATGTGTAAATAAACGTATAATTAATAACTAAATGCGACAATTATACATTACAAGATAGTATTTAAGAGACATTACTGTAATATTTGTATAGAAGTTGCGAGTAATTTTAGATAATTGTTTATTAATACACATATTTGTACGTCGTGCTGCCTCGCAAGACGTGGAAATAAAGATATTCTATATCCTAATAAAAGGTTTTCATTCTCTTTTGAAATTTTCCTAATCCAGGCTCGCCCCTAGAAAAGAAGAAAAACTCGCCGTCATTTCTCGGTTTGCAATAATTTTCCGCGGTCATTAAAATGATAAATTGCAACCTTTTAAAGCTTCAGATTCTTTAATTTCAAGTAATAAAAAGCAAACGCTTCTAAATTCGAAATATTTATTATAAACTTGGAAAATGTCAAATTCAGCAATTTGAAGTTCAAATAAATATTCTTCCACATTCTTTATTTTGAAATTACAAAGCTAGAAAATTGAAAAGTCAAAAACATAACAAAATATTCTAAGAATTTGAGAAATAATGAAAATTTAATAAAAGTCTGAAACATTCTAGAAAATTGTATAATATTCCATAAGAGTACCACAATACACCTGATTTTTAAAGAACATTTTAGAAAATGTTATTTCAGCACATTCTATAATATTCTATAACATTCTAAAACTAGAGTGACCAGATGCCCAAGTGGAAAAAGGAGGACATAACCTCGTCAGCCCCCCATAATAAGACCAAAATTAATTTTTTTTTATTATCAACTTTTTAAAATGTTTATTTACATATTTTCCAGATTCTCCAATAGGATTTAATTATTTGGTTAAAAAATCGTCATTCTTGGTCGAAAATTTATCTTCTTGCGGGAACATTCGATTTTTGTTAAAAAATTAAACTATTTATTTAAAAATTTAACTATTTTTTAAATTTTGTTTGTGAAAAATTTTTTTATCTAAAAATGTAATTATTTCATTTTTGTTCGAAATTTTTTTCATTTGACTAAGGATTAAACTAGTTTGTTAAAAATTCGTCTTTCTTATTTAAAATCAAATGGTTGAAAATTCATTTTTCTCGAGGGGTTGACAACTCGTGAATTCAGGTGTACACTTGTAATGAAATCTCCTGAAGTCTCCTGAAATCTCTGAAATCTCTGAAATCTCCTGAAATATCTGAAGTCACTTGAATTCACTTGAAGTCACTTGAAGTCACTTGAATTCAGTTGAAGTCACTTGAAATCTCCTGAAATATCTGAAGTCATTTGAATTTGAACCACGTGGACAGCTTGGGGGGGGGGGGGGG
>CAKNXH010000116.1:805838-815964 GCA_932178445.1 Andricus quercusramuli
TGAAGTGCCCGGTGGCACGTGTTAATATTCGAATTTCGAAAAAAAAAAAAATAGGGATTTTCTTTCTCCGGAAATGGAAACTTTTGGCGGGGGGACTTGCCCTGTAGCTCGAAAAGCGTTTTTTGGACCACCCTAGTGTACACCCAGTCGGTCGAGTTGTCAACCCCTCGATTTTTCTTTAGTTGAAAAATAGTTTTAGAACCCGGTCGGCAATCGGAACTTCTTTTTCTTGGTAATAGTGCCATTATAGAACCAATACAAAAAAGTTCTACATTTCGTTTGATCCAAATCTGTTAAACATTATTCCGACTCAATCCGGTTCAATCCGAACTTTCAATCCGAACCAAATTTTCAATCCAAAAGAATTCGAATCAATCCGAACTCAGATTGACCTAAACCGATTTTCAATCTGAATGAACCTGAATGAATCTGAGATCGGATTGAATTGAATTCTTTCAAATTGAAAATCGGTTTAGGTAAATCCGAATGAATGAATTCGGATTGGAATTTTGGTTCGGATTGAACCGGATTGAGTCGGATTAATTTTTAACCGATTTCGATCGAAGGAAATGTAAATCTTTTTTCGGATTGGTTCGGATTAACTCGGACTGGTTCGGATATAGATTCCGAAATGATCCGGATGACTTCGGATTGGTTAGGAATTCCTATCCAAAAATTTCGCCAGGGGAGGGAAAAAATATCAAACTCGATCGTAAGGAATATTTTATGAAAAAAGGTTAATTTTGTCTTTTGACAAAAAAGTAGGACTTTTATGGGTTTTCCGAAGTTTAAGAGGACAGGAGGACAAGCTAGCGAAAAGTACGACATGTCCTCCTAAATGAGGACGTCTGGTCACCCTACTAAAACAATTTGGATATTAAAGAACATTTCGTAACTTTTCAAACCACTCTAGAATATTATACAAAATTCCAGAATATTCCAGAACAGAGTTTGAAACTCCCGTAGTTTGAAGGTCCCGAAGATAATTTTGAGCAAAAAAGAAAAAAATGGCTTGAGCCCTTTTTGAGAAAACTCTTTTTTTGTTTTTTTTGAAGAGGTTAATTAACATATTTTAAAGAAAATAAGTTAAAAGTGGAATTTTATTGGCTCAACCCATTCAGTTTGGTATCCAAAAAAGGGCTACAGGTGCTGAACATCTTACGAGAACTGCAACCCTCCAATATTTTTGAAAAATGGTGAAAAAAGTGGAAAAAATCAGTTTTTTGAAAATTGCCTTATTCCAGTTCATCCTGTGTCCCGAAGACCTCAACAAGAATTAAAGTTCTTTACATTTTCTGCAAAATAAAAAAAAATCGAATGTTCTATCTCCAAAACTTTGGGAGTTAAGAAGTCGATTTTCAGCGATTAATTTAAGTGAAAAAAAATGTATATAGTTTTGGGGAAATATCTTATTCCCTATGCATATCGGGTAAAAATGACCGAATAATTAATTAAAGAAGACTTAATTTTGAGTAGATCTAAAAAAACCATTGCTCTAGCTCTAATAGAACAAAAATTATGGCCTTTTGAATATGACCCTTTTTTATGAAATTTTGTTTAACATCAATTTTATAAATAAAATTTCTCTTTCTTCAAAAGAACTCATTTTCCCAGCATTTTAGGTGAAAGTTGCCAGTCAGTTATTTAAGAAAGACTTAATTATGAGTATAAATTTAAAAGGAAAACAATGCTCTGGCTGTAATAGAACCAAAATTATGGCCTTCTGGATATAGCCCTTTTTTATGAAATTTTGTTCAATATAAATTTCTTAAATAAAATGTATCGTCTTCCAAAAGAACTCATTTTCCGAGCTATTCAGGAGAACGTTGCCACCAGATAGGTTAAGGAGGGCCTGATTTTTAGCAAATCTAACAAAAATGCTCTAGCTCTAATCGCATTGAAATTATGGGCTTCTGAACATGATCCTTTTATAATGAAATTATGTTAATTATCATTTTTTAAAGAAATTAAGAGCGAATTTAAAATCTTATCAATTTGTAAAATGAAATATCTTATTTTTAAAAAGAAATAAGTTCCTGAGCATTGAAGATGATGAAGTCTGTTCACTCATTTTAAGCTCACAATCATGTTTTCAGAATATCGTTAATAAAAGTTTTCATTTCATAATTAAATTAATTAATTTTTTATTTAATTCAAGCACAAAATACAAAATATGATAAAAACATTTTTCCATGTCTCATCCTCTAGAAACGAAAAATTAAAAAAAAAATCAACAAAATTCCATAAAAAGCGTTATTTTTAGGAGGCCATAATTTCAATGCGATTAGAGCTGGAGCATTATTTTTTTTAGATTTGAAAAAAATCAGATCCTCCCTATTAACCTATCTGGTAGCAACTTTCTCCAGAGTTGCTCAGGAAATGAGTTCTTTTAAAGAACGATACATTTTAGTTTAAAAATTGATATTGAACAAAATTTCATAAAAAATGACCATATTCAGAAGGCCATAATTTTGTTTCTTTTACATCCAGAGCATTGTTTTCCTTTTAAATCTACTCAAAATTAAGTCTTTCTTAAATAACTGACTGGCAACTTTCACCTAAAACGCTGGGGGAATGAATTCTTTTGAGAAAAGAGAAATTGTATTGATAAAATTGATGTTAAACAAAATTTCGTAAAAAAGGCTTATATTCAAAAGGCCATAATTTTGGTTCTATTAGAGCTAGAGCAATGGTTTTTTTTTAGATCTACTCAAAATTAAGTCTTCTTTAATTAATTATTGTGTCATTGTTACCAGATATGCATGGGGAATAAGTTATTTCCCCAAATCTATATATATATATATATATATTTTTTTTTTTCGTTTTTTTTCATTCAAATTATTCGCTTAAAATCGGCTTCTTAAGACCATAACTCCCAAAGTTTTAGAGATAGAACATTCGAATAATATTCCAAAAATCACAATATTCTACAAATGTCCAGAACATTCATAAAAATTTTAAGGATAATAAAAATTATAATTGCATGTACGCAATATCAAGCGCCTTTTACACTGGTTAAACATACTTTATACGATAATAATTTTCATTCAAAATTGAACTATTCTATATTGAACAATTCGTAACAGTTAATCCACTTGAAAAATTTTACTATCTAAATTGTTAAATTTCAAACAAATCTCATTTAAAATTTTTCAATTTTTCAAAACTTACTATCAACATTATTTAAATTAAAACTGAATAATTATAAATTAAGGCTGAAATGTGCAAATGTTTAAAAGTAAAGAACTTCAGAATTACGCATTGTAAACTGAAGTATAGATTTTATATTTCAAAATGTTACAAATTCAACTTTTCAAACGCAAAAGAATTTCAAATCAAACATTAAAATTGCAACATTTTATATCATATCAAATAAGTGCCATTTGAAGAGTTTTTCCAACTAGTTATTTCAAGAACAAATTTTTTCACTAAACGTGTTTTAAATTCCTGGTCCAGACACCCTGTGAATTAAAATTAAAGGAACACAACACCGAAAATATTAGACTGACGTACATTTATTTCAGTTCGAAGTATATTGACAAAGAGCCAATACATATATGTATACTTTGTGCACAGTATAGATTGCAATTACATTGCACTTAAATTCTACAATCCATTCTGAAGAATCATACCTTCCTGCTCAATATTCTCATCTAAATAAATATTATCTTGAAAACTTACTTTGGCACTGTCTTAAGAACAAATTATCAAATCCTCATCAAATCAGCATCAACATTTTTATTCTTCGTCACCTTTCGGATAAATGACAATTATAATTTAAAAAGTGCATTCTAAAAATATAACAGGATTGGTACTCATCGACAAAATGCTCTCGAGTTATTTGAAAATAAAATCCACAAGGATTTTACCGAAAACTTATCAATAGCCAACAGATTTCGCTCGCTCTCAATATTTCTCTCCAGAAAAAATATTTCCACATACACAGATTAATTTAGATAAGTTTAACTTCCACAAATCGAACACAGAGTTTGATGCATTGCCATTATTTGGCCCACAATATAAAATTAAAAACTCGCGAAGAACAATTCAGTGAAAAAATATAAGTGCACACATAACAAAATCTATAAATCTAACAACTAATCAGGTTTCTTATTTCCATAAAAAGTACTTGGAATAAAAAAGCCATTATTGAAAAAATAGAAACTTGTGAGTCGTAAAAAATGGTAGGAATTTGATCAAAAAGAGTTGAAAAGGGCTCTGGCAATTCCTATTTCTAACGAGTCGGCTAAGAGTAAACACATAAGGGCCAATAATAGGCAGAAGAGTCTATCCTGCACCTTATTTTAAAATTTAAACTATCTACAAATATTACAATTCACAGACAACGAAAGATATATATAACTTTCTATTTTCTCAACGATACTAAAAGATTTTTCAGGAAGTGCATCCAAGTGTTCGACAATAATTTGCAAATATAAATGATAAATTATCTGCAAAGAAGGCATTTTGGAATTCCAAAAGTCAGAGAAATTCGGAATTGTCTTTGGTTTTTAGCACCGTGTTGCAACGAATACTCTTAGTCAACAAAAAAAGGATCTATTTCTAATATTCTACATAAAAAATGTACAGAACGCATCGATTTCAGCGTTTAAGTCAGTTTCGGGCCAACTTCTTGCCCTTTTTCTCTAAAAGACTGCCTAAATTTCTCCTTGGGAGAGTCTGGAGTCTAACAATTTTCTACGTTGACCACATTAAAATTCAAGTTTGCTAAGTATCAGCTTCGATTCAGGAAAGAAAGTAGGATTCCCTAGAGAATTTTTTCCTGCGCTCGTGGCCTTGAAATTACTTTCTTTATATTATCAAGCTTTCTTTAAATCGAGAAGGCCTGTTTTAAAAATACATTTCTCATTTTATTTAAGTAATATTGTCACAGTAAAAACACTCGATACCTGCATGATCCATGATCCGCGATTCGGAAATGATACAGATAAGAATTGGTCCATACTGATTCGAAAAATACTGAATCTGCGAAAGCTGCACAGAAATAAAATTATAATTAGCGCCTGTAGATGAGTAAGAAGAGTTTTAGTCTTAGATGCCTACTTTACCGACCTTAAGACCGTTACACAGCTCAAATGGTTCGTGTCCGTGCTAAGTTTCTGGAATATTCTTGATGATGTCATCATCACTTAGCACAGACATGAACCACTTGAGTTGTGGAATGGTCTCGTTGTCGGTAAGGTAAGAATATCGGATTATAAGTCTCTTTACTCATAAAACCTACGAGCGCCAGACAAAGACTTTCATTCCCCTATGGCAGTTAGGAAAAGACGAAAACAGAAAAAGTGTTCCGAGTCACACTTGCATGAAACGCTAGGACGCTAATGGAATGTAGAAAATGCAAAACTGTATGTAAAAATACAATGCAAAAGATAGATACGAGTCTGTATCTGTAATTGATTCATTGTTCTAGAATCTTTGATACCATCGATGGCAACATAAGTTTTGCTTTTTTGTCCCTTGCGAGAGAAGAAAAAAGCAATCGATAAATCGATATCAAAGGTCATTTGGTTAAAAAAAAGGACACCTTACTTATTCTGCAGTTCTGGAAACACTTCGTACATTAATACTTCGAAGATATCCTGCAAGGAAAAAAAATGGATTTTAAATTATCTTTTATCATCAAATACGATTCTTAGATTTTTAGAAATGCTTGGATTAATGAAATAACTACAAGTCTGTTTAAAAATGCTTTGAAGTATTCTATTTCAGAATATTCTAGATGAAGAATTTTCAACAGAATTGATAGAAGATCGAAACTGAAGAAACAGATATTAAAGATTATTCTAGAAAATTTCAGAACGTTAACAAATATTCTAGAAGTGTCATCACTATTTCAAAGTTAACAAAAATTTTTTAGAAATAAAAGAATATTCTATAAAATTGTAGAGCTTTTTCGAAGTAGTTAAGAGTTTTTCAAGTCATTTTAGAATTTCAAGCATTCAACTGTCACAGAAATCTACTGCGCAGTCACAAGCATCATATGAATCTACTGCGCATCCAAATTCGCATAATTCGACTGCGCGCCATAGATTAGCATGCAACATTGCTGCGCAGTAGATTTCTATGGAATTTAGAGTTGCAAAAGATTAAGGTTTAGATGCAATAGGTTCCCATTGCCTTGAATTAACAAAAAGTGCAAGAATACTTACATAAAATAGTTGCTTGTTGAGATTCACGTTCTGCAGAGTGTCGAACACTTTAGTAGCGCCACGCTGAGCGCTTTGGGCTCCAACCAAATTCGCCAACACTTCAGGTACATTATTTAAAAACTGTCTTCGCGCTTCCCCACGAGTCTTGAGTTTCTCCTCATCCGTTCTGACAACTGAATCCGAAGCTAGTTGACCATTTGGCCACCAGGATTTTGAGAAGAGTTGAATGTAGTAATGCAGCATTGGTTCCGATAAGACCCAGGCAACTGTGTCCCGTACTTGCCTGAAAATTAGAATTTATGATTTCTCACATTTGTTCGATTCACCTGAGGCTTCGATTTACAGAGTGACCGAAAAACTTGTTTTTCGAAATTACTGGATTTTTTCCTGATATTTCCCTGACCATTATTATTTTTAAAAAACAGCATTTTAATCTTGTACTACTTTTAACATACAATCTTTTATATGGAGTATAAAAAAAATTTCAGATTAAAATTAAAAAAATGTATTCATCTCAACCAAAAACGATGACTTTTCTAGTATAAAATATGAATTTTCAATCCAAAATGACGAATTTTCTGGTAAAATAGACGAATGTTCAACAAAACAGTAGAATTTCCGACCAAAAAAGATGACTTTTTAACAAAACAAATTAACAATTACATTTAAATTAAAAAATAAACAAAACATATTTTCAACGAAATAGTTGAATTTTTCACCAAATTCTTGAATTTTCAACCAAGTACTCGAATTTTCAAATAAAAAAGATTGAAATTTAACAAAAAATTTGCAATTTCAGCCAAATAGTTGAATGTTCAATCTAAAAAGTCGAACTTTTTAGAAAACAGTTGACTTATAAACCCGGAAAAAAAGAATTGTCATCAAAAAGCTGAATTCTCAACAAAACTATAATAGTTGATACTTCAAACAAACAAATAAAATTAATTTGCAATCAAAGAGTTGAATTTTCAACAAAATAGTTAAATTTTTAACCAAAAGAGATGAATTTTAAAACCAAAAAGGCAAATTCTCGACCAAATCGATTTTTTTTTTTACCAAAAAGATAAATTTTTAACAAAATATATGAATTTTCAACTACCAGAATCGAAAATTCGAATTTCCAGTAAAAAAAACTCATTTTTAACAACCAAATTAATTTTCAACAAAATAGTCCAATTTTCAAACAAAGAGGCATTTTCAACTGAAATGAGACAAAAGACGAATTTCCTGTTTAAAAAAATGAATTTTCAAGCCAAAAATATGAAATTAGTAGTTGCGTTGCCTATTAGTAAAGTTCAATTTTGAACAAAATAGGCAAATTTTCAAGCTTTTTCCTGGTCTCAGCTAATTCCTGGTCATTTTACCCGGTTTCCCGATCCAGCAGAAACTCCGTTGTTTAAAGTGCCTCTTATAGAAATTTTCAAGATTTTTTTTTAAATTCCTGAATTACCCTGGCTTTTCCTGATCAATAGAATTCCCTACCTTTTCCCTGATTTCCAGGTTTTCCCTGACCCACGGCCTCCCTGATTTATCTTAGGGACCGCACTTGAATTATGTAATTATTAATTAAAAAATTAGTATTAATTATGTATTGGTCAGGGAAAAGTCAGAGATTTAACAACGACAAAATCTTGTAAAAGTAAGGGAATTCCTATAACTCTAAATAACTGTCAAGAAGAATAAATTTGAAAATTTTCAATTTTAATTTGAAATTGTTTTATTCCGCTTGTAAAAGATTCTAGGTCAAAAATGTTACAATATTCTGGTATTTAAATATCAAGGGTCAGAAAAAATGAAAAATTGGTCAGAGAAAAATTAGAGAATTTTTAAAACGAAGTTTTGCGGTAAACCTGATATAATCATGTTGTTAGTAAATTATTTGCCTTGTATTTATATTTCTTTTTTTCAGATGCTTCCTCCTGAAGATTATCTTTTAGTTATAAATTTTATTATTTGTTTTCAATTCAACAATTTTGTAAAAAGTCATTATTTTTGGTTGCAAACTCAACTGTTTTGTTAAAACTTCGTCTTTTTTGTGTTGAAAATTCAACTATTATCGTAGAAAATTTACTTTTTGGATAAAATTCATATCTTGGTATTTAAAAGTAAATTGAAATATTTTTTGAATAAAAATTCAACTATTTTTGTTGTTGAAAATTCGTCTTTTTGGGTGGAAAATTCAACTATTTCCGTAGAAAAATTACTTTTTGTTTAAAATTCATATTTTGGTGTTGAAAAGTCAAACTAAAATCTGTTATTAATAAAAATTCACCTTTTTTATTGAAAATTTGTCTTTTTAATTAAAAAATTCATCTATTTTGGTACAAACTGCATCTCTTTGGATAATAATTCGACAATTTTTATTTTTATTTTGTCTTTTTAATTTAAAAACTCATTTATTTTGGTACAAATTGCATCCTTTTTAGATACAAATGGAACTATTTGGTTGAAAATGCAACAATTTTGTAAAAAAAAGTTTAAAAATATTTAATTAATTTGTAGAAAATTCCAGTAGTTTTTAAAAAACCATCTTCTATGGTATAAAAGTCTTCCTTTTTGTTAAAAATAAATAAATAAATTTGCAAATTTTAATTTTTTATCTGAAATATTGTTTTATTCCGTTTATGAAAGATCCTATGTTAAAAATATTACAAGATAAAAATGCTGGTGTTTGAATATTGATGGTCAGGGGAAATGAAAAATTGGTCAAAGAAAAATCAGGAAATTTTGAAAATAAAGTTTTGGCCACCCTGCCTAATTCTTCCAGCAATAGCTAGCAAAAAAGCGAAATGCAACCCATCTTTACGTCTTTTCCATAATGTGTTTGACAAAGTGAACCATAACTTCAAAAATTAACAATCGACATTTTTATATGTATGAGAATCAGCCGTCAAGCAAGAAATCTACCAAAACCCATACAATTTTCCATAAAACCTACACTATATTATTGTTAAATTCACTCATTTTATTGAAATTTTATCATTTAAAAGAGTAAATAAAATGATTCATAAATTAACAATAAAAACCTTATCCTAACTATACTAGGGCCAAAATTAGTCCTAAACGTATAAATTGCTTAATTTATTGTCTTTGAACGTATAGTATAGTGAGAGGGGGGGGGGGGGGCATATTTTGTTACGGTTCGTTACCTGTTTATCGTTCTTCCATAAGTAATTTGCACAAATGTGATAAGTGACCTCCTCAGCCAACGAAAGACGCCCCGCAGATCAAAAACCTCACCAAGAAGGGTGTATAATGGTTCGGCAATCGCATCCTTTCCAGGACCAAGAAAACCATCAGTGGAAGTTCGCCCTGCTTCATTGTCGTCCAACAGCAACGAGTAATCCTCCTCGTCGTCTTTTTCCCTTGAATCTCCACTACCACTCGAGCCGCTACTACATTTTCAAAATAAAACAAAAATTGATAGTCACATACATTCTTTTTCGTTCAGCCTGCACCGAAAGTATGTCTTTCTCGGGGATGGCGTCTAAATCCTTGAAAGGTTTAACAAATGCCAGTCGACCATGTGGCCAAAGGTTTAAACGGCTAACCGTCCATTGGGCGGCCAAATGATATTCTATCGGTTAAATCCACCACGTGCTACCAATATTCTGTCAAACTTACTGTCATTTTTTTCAGTTTCTAAAATCCAATCCAATCAAGGGAATTTAAAGGATTGCAAAGGATTTGAAATACTTAAGGGTATTTAAAACGGTTCCAAGAAAGTTTCAAGAGCTTTAATCAATTTTAAGTAATTTCAAGGAATATCTTCAGACTTCATGTAACTTCACGGGATTTCAAGAGATTTTACAATATTTCAATGAAGTTAAAAGGTGTTTCTAAATATTTTAAAGAATTTAAAAGATTTTAGGGTATTTTAAAAGAATACAAGGAATTTTCAAAAGTTTTAAAAAATTGCAGGGGATTTCAAAATACTTCCATGAAATGAAAAG
>CAKNXH010000116.1:840838-865879 GCA_932178445.1 Andricus quercusramuli
GATTGAACTTCACTTAAGGTAAGTTCGTTTAATCGGTTAATTTTCAACTAAAATGGTGGAATAATCAGAACCATTTGAAATCGACCAAAAAAGGCGAATATTCAACAAGAGTTGAATTTTTAACTAAGAAAGATTTTTCAGTAAAAAGAGAAAAAAATTTCAACCAAAATGTTGAGTTTGCAACCAAAAAGATGACTTTTCAACAAAGAAGATTAATTTTGTACCAAAAAGGACGACTTTTCACTAAAATACATAAAGTTTCAACCTAATAGTTGATTTTTGAACAGAAAAGTTCAATTTTCAACAGAAAAAGTTTAATTTTCAATTAACTTTTAACTGAAAAAGATCAATTTTCAACGAAAAATTGAACAATTAAGTTTTCAAAAAACGAATTTTCAACAAAATAATTAAATTTTCAACCAGAGATAAATTTTCAATTAAAATGCTAAAGTTTCAACAATAAAATCAATTTTGAACAAAGGAGTTTAACTTTCAACCAAGCAGTTTAATTTTGAACAACAAAATAATTTTTCAATCAAGTATGCAGTTGTTTTTTCCACTAAAAAAGTTCAATTTTCAACCAGAGATTATTTTTCAACTAAAATTGTAGAATATTCAACAATAGTTGAAATTTTAATTAAGAAAGATTTTTCAGTCAAGAGAGAACAAAAATGTCAACCAAACTGTTGCACTTTCAAGCAAGAAGATGATTTTTAAACAAAAAATTGAATAATTAAAATTTCAAAAAACGAATTTTCAACAAAATAATTAAATTTTCAACCAGAGATAAATTTTCAATTAAAATTGTGAATTTTCAACGAAAAAAAAATTAATTTTGAACAAAAGAGTTTGACTTGCAACTAAGTACTTCAATTCTTAACTAAACAAAAAAATTAATTTTCAACCAGAGAAATTATTTTTCAACTAAAGTGGTGGAATATTTAACTGGATTATATAAATTTTAGGTTAGAAAGATTAATTTTCAATCAAAATGATGAATGTTTAAACGAAAAAAATGAACTTTTAACAAAAAAGTGTAAAGCCAAGTAGTTGAATTTTCAACTAAAATTATTGAATACTCAACTCAATCACTTAAACTTTCTATTGAAAAGATTAATTTTCAACAACAACAAAAAGAATTTTCGACAATTACATTAAATTTTTCAACCAAGTAGTTGAATTTTCAACCAGAGAAATAATTTGTCAACTAAAATGGTGCAATATTCAACTGAATACTTACATTTTTTATTACAAAATTAATTTTAAATCAAAATGATAAAGATTTAAAAGAAAAAATTAATTTTTAACAAAAGAGTTTTTAACAAAATAGTTGAATTTTTAACTAAAAACGTTCAATTTTCAACCAAGGAGATGATTTTTCAAATAAAATGATGGAACATTCAACTGAATTACTTTAATTTTCTGTTAAAAAGGTTATTTTCAATAAAATAGTTAAATTTATTTTCATAAGTTTCAACCTAATAGTTGAATTTTCAACTAAAAAAGACAAATTTTCAGTGTAAACAAAATTAATTTACAAACTAATTTTCAACAAAATAGTTAAATTCCGAAATATAAAGCCAATTTAAGGACGACCTCGAAAAAGTTCCCTGACTTTTAAAAAAAAATACCCTGACATTTCCATCAGGTATAACGCGGAAAAAATGTAAAAATAACTCACACAAAGTTTTCTCTACTCAATTTTTATTTGATTTACTTATCTTCCTAGCGCGCGTGTATGTTTTCTAGTAAATATAAATTCAAAATACATAGATCTTTTACAAAAACTACAATTCTTATATAAAGTTCTAAAGCGGGAAAACTCCGATAAAAATCTAATCGCCATTATGGAACATTTTAATCGATACTTATAAATCCACATGTCACTCGCCAGATCACATCTGTTATCTCTATTCTTCAATAAAACACTGACAAAGTAAAAATTCCTACTTACCATAAGCATGTTGCGAAAAGCATCAAGTTCAGCAACAGTTTTTGTATTTCCTCTTCCAGTTTGATGTTTCGGTGATAAGGCGATATGAATCATGATAACGATCGCAGGGCCCAGCAACACACATGATAAAGTTAAAAACCCGAAAGACAGAATCCATAACAAGTTGTTCCAGAATACAAGCAAAAATGAAACAACAACCACTGATCCGATTACAATAGGCGAAAGCATCTTCTGGTGCTCAATTATCGATTCTAGGTTATGTTTCGCAGTCATAAGGAATTTCGGGTTGGAATCTCGCTCGATTATGATTTTCGACCCCGAGATATGCATTTAATCAGTTGGGTCGTGCTACATGATTCATCCCGTGTTCGCGTACATTTTCAGCGAGTTGTTCGCCTCTTTTGTAGTGTTCTTTACACTTCATCGACCGACAAACACCTCCGCAAGTTGGAACTCGAAACTCAACAACACTTTATTCTTTATCACCCCCGAGGTTCCGCGTGACCTAACCCATGTTTCAGATCGAATATCTGGCATGAGAGGATTTTTTCTTTGCCGGCATTATCAGATCAGCTGCCAGAGTGTTATTGAAATCTTGTCGTTTTAATGAGCAGGACCTACGTCACAAACGTCAAACTGAAACCATGAACGTCAAAAGTTCAAATGTCACCGAAAATCCATTCCGACAGTGGCGCCATGCTAGTCCGTTCGCGAACTACTTCTTGTGTGGCTGGAAACTCAAACCAAAGATATTTTACCATTTTAACAGTTAGTTGAAAAAATTAATTTTCAACTGAAAAGAAATGGTCTTTCAACCAAAGAAATTAATTTTTAATCACAATGATGAATTTTTAACCAAAAATATTAAATTAGACCAAATAGTAGACTTTTCAATCCAAAAGATGAATTTTCTATGAACAAAAAATAAACGAATTTTCAACTAAATACTTTTTTCCCAATGAAAGAAATTAATTCTTAACAAAAAATAGAATAGTTCTCGAAATAGTTCAAGTGATTTTTCAACTAAAATGATGAATGTTCAACTAAAAAACCTTATTTTTAACCAAATACATTAATTTTAAATTAAAAAGATAAATTTTTCACCAAAAATAAAGTCGAATAATTTTCAGTTAGTAAAATAAATTTTCAACCGAAAAGCAAACGAATTTTCAACAAAACAGTTAAATTTTCAAGCAAAGAAATGAATTTTTAACCAAAAAGATGAAATTTCAACTAATGAGAGAACTCTTTCACCAAAAAGGACGGATTTTAAAAAAATAGTTAAATTTTCAGTAAAAAATTAATTTTCAATAAAATTAAATTTTAAACGAAATAGTACTATTTTCAACTAAGAAAAAAATGTATTTTTTTCATAACAAAAAAAATATATTTTAACAAAAAGAATATTTTTTAACAAAATAATTAATTTTTAAACTAAAAAAGACAAATTTATAAACCAAAAATATAATATGTCAATTTCCAGTTAGAGAAGTATATTTAAAAAAACGAGTTTTTATCGAAATTAATTAATTTTCAACTAAAAATATAAATTTTCAAGCGGAAATGGAATCGTTATATCTTCTGTTAAAAAAATTAATTTTCATCTAAAAAGAAACAAATTTTCAATCAAAGAAATCAATTTTCAATCACAATGATGAATTTCAAACCAAAAATATGAATTTTTGACCAAATAGTGGATTTTTCAACCCAAAACATGACTTTTCTCTATAAAAAAAAAGAAAAAACTAATTTCCAACCAAATAATTTTCTTTTCAGCCAAGGAAATTAATTCTTTAAAAAATAGATTTATTAAATTTTCTACTAAACAGATAATTTTTTAACGAAAATGATTAAATTTCTATCAAAAAAGGTAAATTTGCCACAAAAAATAAAGTAGGATAATTTTCAGTTCTTAAAATAAATTTTCAAACAAATAACAAACGAATTGTCAACAAAACTGTTAAATTTTCAACCAAAAAAATGAAATGTCAGCTAATGAGTGTACTCTTCTACCAAAAAAGACGGATTTTCAACAAATAGTTCAATTTTGAACTAAAACAGATAAATTTTCAACTAAAAATATAATACCTATTTAAATTTTCAGTAAAAAAAATTAATTTTCAATCAAATGACAGTAAGTTTTCAACGAAATAGTATAATTTTTAACCAAGAAGACTACATTTTTATCAAAAAAGATAAATTATTGATACCAAATGGAACAGTTATATTTCCAGTTAAAAAAATTAATTCTAAATAAAAAAAAAAACAAGTTTTCAACCAAAAAGATCAATTTCCAACCGAAAAGATGAATTAGTCACCAAAAAAATGAAATATTCTCCCACAAAATTTGAATTTTCAATAAAATACAGGAATTTCAAACCAAAAATTTGAATCTTCAACTTGAGAAGATAAATTTTAAACCAAACATGTACGAGTTAAATTTTCAGTTGAAATAATTAATTATCATCTAGGAAACATTATTGTCAACAAAAGAATTAAATTTTGAACAAAAGAAGGAGATTTTAACTAGAATGATGAATCATCAACCGAATAAATAAATTGTTAACAAAGTAGTTTCACTTCCAACTAATTAGTTGAATTTTCTACCAAAAAAGATACATTCTCAACGAAAAACGTGATATATTATATTTGAACCACAAAAAGGATTTTAATTTTATATCAAGAATAGTTGAATTCAACTGAAAACATGGATTTCCTACAAAATGGTTTGAATCCTCAACCAAAACAGATTAAGTTTCAACCAAATAGTTGCGATTTTTAACCATAATAATAAAATTAATTTCAACTTTAATTTATCGAAAATTCCCTTACTCTGCCAGGTTTTTTCTGACATTCCCTGACTTTCTGAAATTTCCTGACTAGTAGCAACTCTTTAGTTTAAAAAAAATAAAATTAAAGTTAAATTAAATATTTGTAAAAATATATGTATTAATTATGATATATATTTGTTTAAGCAATAAATCCTTTAAGTTCTCTTAAATGCTCTATAAACGCTCTGTTCGAGCTCAAATTCTGAGCATTTGCTCAACATAAATTCTTGAGCATTTAAGAACTCTACTCAAACCTGAACCTGATTGAACTCGTAAAAAACAAATTATATATCATTCCAAATCTTTCAAAATTGTATCGTTTAAAAATAATTAAATTTTGTATTTGAAAAACAAATTAAAACCAATGATTAGTTAAGTCATTAATTTTGACCTGAAATGTCCTCTATTACTTGCATAAATTTTTGCAAATAAACAATTTTAAAATAAATACTTTGGATAACTGAATGGATCCTAATTCAGTCTTGGATATTAAATAACCTGTAGATGAGGAATACTTAGAATTGTACATTTTCAAAGTATTGGAGGCTATAGCCTCCAATATAGAAATTTGAGAAATTTTCATTCTCAAGGCTTACCAATTTGAATAATTTCACTACTTAGCATTTAAAACGGAAAATTAATCAAGTTTACAACTTAACAGTGGAAAATTTTCAAATTTAAAGCATTAAAAAATGTTAATGCTTGAATTTAAATTGTTAAATAATGGTACAATATCGAATTTGAACCTTTTAAATATTAAATTACAGTTTTCAAAACTTAAAAAAAAATTCATTTTTTTTTTTGACTTCAAAGTTTTATGTTTGGAACAATGCAATATTTGGCAGGAAATCAGAGAATTCTCTGATTTCCTGGAAAGCCCTGAATTTCTTCAATTCTATCAAATCCTTCATTTCACTGAAGTCCTTGAAATCCTCGAATATTCTGAATTCCTGAAGTTCCTTGAATTCGTGAAACGCCCTAAAATCCTTGACATTTTCTGAATTCCATGAAATCCTTGAATTTTCTGAATGATTAAAAATCTCTGAATTCCTTGAATTCTCTGAAATCCTTAATTTCGCTGCATTCTGGAATATTATGAATTCCCCGAACGTTCTGAAATCCTTGAAATTATCTGAATTCCTCGAAATCCTTTAATATCCCGAATTCATCGAATATTCGGAATTCTCAAAATTGCTTGAATATTTTGAATTCCTTGCATTCTCTAAATGCGTGAAAATCTCGGAATGCCTTAGATTCTCTAAATCCCTTAATTTCGTGAATTCATTTAATTATCTGAATTCCTTAAATATTCTGAAATTCCTTGAATTCTCTGAATCCCCTGAATTCCTGAAATATTCTGAATTCTCTTAATTTCTTGAATTTCCTAAATGCTTTCAAATTCTCTGAATTCCCTGTAATCCTTGATTATTCTGAATTCCTTTGATATTATGAATGCCCTAAATTCCGTAAAATCTTCTGAATTCCCTAAATTCATAGAATTTTTTAATTCCTTCAATTCTTCTGAATTCCTCTGAAATCTTTAAATTATTTTGAAGTTCAGGGAATTCAGGGAGTTCTAAGAATTTAGGAAATTCCACGAATTCGAGGAACTCAGATAATTCAGACAATTTATATGAATTCAGATATATCTGGGAATTCAATTTATTTCATTAAAAAATTTAGTTTTAATTACAGTATAATTTCAAAAATTAAAAACTGAATATTTTTAAATATTTTTTTCACATTAATCTCTGAAAAAAGAAAAAAATTTTGCTTGAAAAATAAAACCATTCCTCTCAAATTATTATTGAGTAACTTGTTACATTTCTGTTAGTTCTCAATTAAATAATTTTCAATTGAAAATTTATAAAGTTGAAATTTTAAATATTGAAGAGTCTTCAATTGCAAATATTTGAAATTAATGAATTTTAAATTTTAAATCGTTCAAATTGAAGGACTTTTATTGTAAATCGTAAAAATTGAACTATTACAGAATTTTTTTTATTGCATACAATTAAAACAAAAATCTTGAAAATTGTATAATTTGCAATTATCTATTTCAAAAAATCAAGAATTTTCAATTTTAGCTATTCACAATTGTAGAACTTTGAATTGTCAATCTTTGAAACTGAAGAGTTTTTAATTTGGAAAAACTACTATTATAAACTATGCGGGTTTTAAGTTTCAGAGTCTTGACTTTTAATCTTCAAAATTACCAGAATCATCTCAATTTAAGAATTCATAATTATTTCTGTAATTTAGATGATTTAGAATTGAAAACTTAACTTGACTTCAAAAATCATGAAAATTTAAGAACTTATATTTTTACATCTGAAATTTTTTACCATTTTTAAGTTCAAAAGTTTACAATTCTGTAATGTTTTTGATTTACATCCGAAATTTCTTCTTTTCGTAAAATTTAGAATTGAAAACTTGACTTTTGATCTTTAAAATGATCCAAAGAGAATTTTTCTTTATAGATCTTTAAAATTCTAGAGTTTTCAATTATAACTTTTTAAACTGGTAGAACTTTGTATTTTAGATCTTTAAAATTGAATAAAAATGGTACCACTCGAAACCAAACTTTAAAAATTATCGTATTTGAATCAAAAATGGAATAGTAAAATTTTCCGTTTAAAAAATGTATTTCCAACACACAAAAAAACAACAAATTTTCAGGAAAATAGTTGAATTTTGTATTAAAGAGATGAACATTCAACTAAAAAAAAAAAAATTTTTAACATGGTAGTTTAAATTTCAACAAACTAGATGAATTTCCAATCAAGAAGATTACTTTTCTACCAAAAAAGACAAATTTTCAACAAAATACTTGAACCTTAAACCAAATAGTTGAATTTTCAACTAAAAGCGATCACTTTTCGACAAAAAATGGAAGGTCACATTTCAATCGATAAAAAGAATTTTTAACAAAGTAGTTCAACTTTCAACCAATAAGTTGAATGTTTGACCAAAAAAAGATGACTTTTTAAAAAAATTGTTGAATTTTCAAAAAAATAATTCAATTTTCAACAAAACCAGAAAAAGGGGAAGTTTTTTGAAAACAAGGAAAAAAGAGGAATTCTTTAGAAGAGGGAAAAAGAGGGAAATAGGGAAAGAGTGTGAATTCTGGATAACACTCATATAGAATTGTATTCCATTGTAATCCATAGATTGTTGGCTATAGGTAATAAAAAATAATCTTACACGTTTATGGAATGGAGAATTCAAATTAAAAAAGCATTAGTGGACAAATTAAAAAAATAATAATAATAATTTTATGTAAAATGAAGTATATTGCATTTCCAAAAAAATAGTGGAATTTTCAACAAAAAAATATGACATTTCTACCAAAAGATGAATTTTTCATCCAAAAGTATAGATTTTCTATAAAAAAAAAACAAAGTTCAACAAAAAAGTTGAATTTACGTCTAAAAAAAGGTGCCAATAAAAAATATTGGAATTTTCCACAAAATAATAATAATTTTAACCAAAAGAGATGAATTCTGAACCAAAAATATAATAGGAGACTTTTCAAATAAAAAGAAATAACTTCATAAATTATAAAAGATGAATTTTAAACCAAAACAGTTGAATTTTCGGCCAAAAAAGCTTCCTGTTTAAAAAAAGTGGAATTTCCCACAAAATAATGCAATTTTTCAACAAATAGTACAATTTTTAACCAAAAGAGATAATTTCGGAACCAAAACTATCATAGGAGACTTTTCAAACAAAAAAATTATCTTTAAACCAAAAAAGATGGATTTTCAACAAAAAAAGATTATTTTTAACCATATAGTTGAATTTTCAACAAAGTAGCTAAATTTGCAATTAAAAAGTACAAATTTTTTCCAAAAAAGATTATTGCGAATGAAAAATATAATAGTAGTCTTTTCAGTGAAAGAGAATTCACTTTCGCCCAAAAAATATGAATTTTCTACCAAAAGATGAATTTCCAATCCTAAGGGACCGATTTTCTATCCACAAAAGGCGAATGTTCAACAAAACAGTTGAATTTTCGACCAAAAAAGCTACCTGTTTAAAAAAAAGTGGAATTTCCCACAAAATAGTAAAACTCTTGAACAAATAGTAAAATTTTTAACCAAAAGAGGTAAGTTCGGAATCAAAAATATAATAGGAGACTTTTCAAATAAAAAAAAAACTTTAAACCAAAAAGATGAGTCTTAATCCAATAGTTGAATTTTTAACAAAGTAATTAAATTTGCAATTAAAAAGCAAAAGTTTTAACCAAAAAAGATGATTGCGAACCAAACATATAATAGTAGTCTTTCCGATGAAAAATAATTTACTTTTAATAAAAAAAGACGACTTTTCTACCAAAAGATGAATTTCCAATCCAAAAATACAAATTTTCTATCCAAAAAGACGAATATGGAGAACTACATAACACCAATATGTGGATTGTTGCCTTTATGTAATGAAAAATAATCTTACATGTTTATGGAACGGGGAATTCAGAAAATTTACTTTCTTTCTCTTCGTTGGGGGTTTCCTCAGATTTTGCATTAGTCAGTTTTTCGTAATCTGGGAGATTTTTAATATAAAATTCTTTCTATCTTTAGAGAACAGTAAGATTTAAAAAGCGTTAGTGGACAAATTCAGAAAAAAGTAAGACATTCGTTTCTGCAACCCCGTGACCGAGACGTATTTATTCCGCAAATGAGATATATAACAAAACTATACAATAATAATATTATTAATCAAGAACCGCTAATAAGAATTAGTCGCGAATTTTCAGAAAGATATATATTTTCCATTAGCTATAAAATGCTATAGTAATCAAAACTGCCAATTTGGCAAAACTGTGCTTGTAAGAAGTAAACGGTGACTCGATCTGCACGGAATGTTTCTCTCAAGAGTCACAAAGACTCGTTGGAGATGGAGACTATATACAGAAAACACCTCCACTTAAAAAGACTCGTCATTGAAAATAAAATATAAAATCTGCTCTAATCGACAAAAGACGGACAATTTTGAGACATAAAGTTATAATGCATTGATACACCTGTAATTTTTAATTTAGTGTAATATATAATATATTATTATAATAATGGGCTAAATAAAATAATATGCAGTAATATTAATACAGTTTGACGTTTACAATTGTTAATCGTTTATAAATCACTGTATGTGCGCGCTTCCCTTGACATATTGAAGTTGACATACGTCGACACTTTCTCACAGAGCACTTATCGATTATTTCTACAAATCCGTTCTCTCTCTTCATTCTCTGTAAATCTCTGTTATTACAAATTACATTTTCACTTTCAACGCACTCACCCGCGATACGATTTCATTTTCTCTCGCGCTTCATCCGCGATCAGAGACGATTCGATTTCCCTGGAAAATTGCACCGGCTGATTCATTAGCTCAGGAGAGCTCGAATTTCCTTGTGCATGTGACAGAGGAAGTCGACGTAGCTTGCATTTCCGTCGGCACTTCGATCCTCGACAAGGAAGTGTCGGAATACCATTTCAAGCTTGTCTCGTTGCCTGACGATTGTTAGCTGTAATTAAAAAACAATATCACTAGTAAAAAGACTTGAAAAAATCCAAAGTCACTCAGTTCAAAGTTGACTTTGAAGCGTTTATAATAATAATTACTCCATACTAATTGCTTTATTATATGAATTTTGAAAAGAATTAAACATTAGAGAACTCCAAGCTAAAACATAATGTAAATTATTGTAAAAGTGATTTCAGACTTTACGGCCTACAAAACGGCCTATTACGGCCTATCAAAACAAGAGAATACGGTGATCTTTCAAGAAAATAGCGGAATAATACAAGCATAAATTCTTTCAAATAAAATTATTGTAGATACCATTTTCCGAAGTTTTTAAATATATATATTTTGTATTTTCAAAAAAATGTTTGATTTCTCGACCAAAAATGATGCCTTTTTCTACAAAAAGTGATATTTTCCACCAAATAGTAGAATTTTGAACCAAAAAATGAATCCTGAACCAAAAATATAATTGAAGACTTTTAAAATAAAAAGAATTGACTTTAATCCAAAGAAGATGTCTCTTTAACCAAATAGTAGAATTTTTAACTCAAAGAGATGAATTCTGAACCAAGAATATAAGAAGACACTAACTTGTCAAATAAAAAAAAAATAACTTTTAATAAAAAAAATACATTTCTATCAAAAGATGAATTTTCAGTTGAAAAGCCTTGTTAACAAAACATGTAGTTCAATTTTGAAACTACGAATGAAAATTTCGACCAAGAAAGATGAATTTCCAACAAAAAATATGACTTTTCTACCAAAAGATGAATGCTCAATCCAAAAAGATGAATTTTACATTCAGAAAAACGAATTTTCAGCCTACTAATTTTCTATTAAAAAAGGCGAATGCTCAACAAAAGAGTTGAATTTTCGTTTTTTTTTTTTTCAGTGGAATTTTCCACAAAATAATGATATTTTTCAACAAATAGTAGAATCTTTAACCAAAAGAGATCAATTCTGAACGAAAAATATAATAGGAGACTTTTCAAATAAAAATAATTAATTTTAAACGAAAAAGACGAGTTTTCTACCAAAAAGTTGAACTTTCAACAAAATAATTAAATTTTCAATCAAATAGTAGAATTTTTGACCAAGAGAAGACAGCTTCTGAACCAAAAATATAATAGGAAACTTTTTAAATAAAAAGAATAAACTTTAAACGAAAAAAGACGATTTTTCTACCAAAATATGAATTTAATGTAATCATTAAAGTACTAAACTTCATTTAAGGATATCTCTGCGAAGAAAAATGATATCTTCAATTTTAAAAAAGGTTTTTAAATTTTGAGAGTTGTACTGTTAGATGGCATGACCCGATTATATAAATATAATTTTTTTTAAATCCATTGAATTGAGTAAAATTGAGTAAATTTAGAAGAACTCAAGTGAATTCAAAATAATCTAATGAAATGCCTAATAATTCAGGCGAGTTTAAAAGACTTCAGGGTGAATTAAAAAAAGCTGAAAAAATCCATTGAATTGAGTAGAATTGAGTTAAAGTAGACAAATTTAATTGAATTCAAAAAATTCAAGAGAAATTCAAAGAATTTAAAAGAATTCAAGATAAATTAAGAAGAATTCATGGTGAATTCTAAATGAATGCAAATAATTGCAAAAAATATTTCAAAATGTCTTTAAATCTTTGAACCCTAGGAAATCCCACACTTCTTGTAAATAAATTCTTTGAAATCCATTAAAATCATTTAAATCCTTGGAAATTTTTTAAAAATATTTAGATATCTTAAAAATGCATTGGAATCTTTTTAAATACCCTAAATTGATTTGAAATCCTTTAAAAAGATTGAAATCTATTATAAATTTCTTGAAAATATTTAGAAATCTTAAAAATGCATTGGAATATTTTTAAATACCCTAAATTGATTTAAAATCCTTTAAAATTATTGAAATCTATTCTAAATTTCTTGGAATATTTTAAAATACGATAAAATATTTCAAAACAATTCAAGAAAATTCAGAAATAAGTATAGACTTGAATTCAATAGTGATTAACTTCTGGGTTCATTTGTTTAAAAAAAAAATCGCTAAAGTGATCTTTTTATTTTAAGAAGATGACTTTTCTACCAAAAAAGATGAATTTTTAAGCAAGAAAGACGACTTTTCAACAAAAGAGTTGAGTTTTCAAGGAAAAAGGCGAATTTTTTCGAAAACATTTAATTTTTAAACCCATAAAGATGAATATTCGCCAAAAAAGTTCATTTTCAGCAGAAAAGAATCCTTTTCAACCAAACAGTTGAACTATCAAGCTAAAGAGACGAGTTTCTACGAAGAGAGATGAATTTTCAACAACAAAATCACTGCTCAATAAAGTACAACTTTCAACCAATTAGTCGAATTTTCAATAAAAAGACATCAATTCTGTACTTAAAATATAATAGTAGACTTAATTACAAATAATTAACTTTCAATAAAAAAGACGACCTTTCTACCAAAAGATGAATTTTCAATTCAAAATAACAAAACAAGATTTTTATTTCAAATTAAAAACAGTTGAAGTCAACAAAAAATACGAATTTTCAACAAATTGGTTAAACCATTAACAAAAACAGATCATTTTGAAACTAAAGAGTTGCATTTTAACCAAAACAGATTAAATTTCATTCAAAAGATGAACTTTCAAAACAAAAAGACGAATTTTCAACACAAGAAGAGTTTGATTATCAATCATATTGTTGATTTTTCAAGTGGAATTGAAAAATTTTCTATAAATATTTTAATTTTCAACCCAAAAATATAAATTTTTACCAAGAAAATAAATTTTCAACCAAAAGGAATGTATTCTGAGTCAAAAATATAATAGTAGATTTTTCAATTGAAAAGAATTAACTTTCAATAAAAAAAGATGACTTTTCTACCAAAAGATGAATTTTTAATTCAAAAAATCAAAAAAGATTTTAATTTGAAATCAAAAACAGTTTAATGCAACCAATATGAAATTTATACCAAACGATGAATTTTAAAAACAAACAAAAACTAATTATCAACAAAAGAGTTAAATTTTCAACCAAATCGTTGAATTTTCAAGTGAAAAAGACGAATTTTCTACAAAACGTTTGAATTTTCAACACGAAAATATGAATTATCACCAAAAAGTCAATTTTCAACCAAATAGTAGAATTCAACAAAGAGATGAATTTTTCACAAAACAGTTCAATCTTCGTTTAACAAGGATACAATTTTTAACCGATAATATGAATTCTCAATCAAAACTATAATAGTAGAATTATCAATTCGAAATGATTAACTTTCGACGAAAAACAGTTGGATTTCCATATTGGATTCTATAAATTTAGATCACGCGTAATCGAAAAAAACGAGAAAAAGGGTATATTTTTTGAAAACAAGGTAAAAAGAAGAATTCATTAAAAAAAGAGGAAAAGAGGGGAATAGGGGAAAGAGTGTGCAATCAGCTTTATCTTGGAAAAAATGAATGAAAAGTGATTTGAGTGGAAAAAGTGACTTTTGCCATTTTTTAAAAAAATCTACGACTTTTTCCAGATTTTCAGGTTTTTTCTGACTTGTAGCCACCCTAAGTGTATGCAATAAAATACATTCTTACCCGCATGCAGTGATGTCTCTCAGCCCGAACACGACTGATGACATCATTGACTCGTTTGTTAATTGGCGAATCCAGAACAGGAATTTTTGTACGGTCCGTATCAACTTGAACAACAGAAGGAACGCCAAAAGCTCCTTGAACCCATTGAGGATTGAGGCCCAATCCCAACCAAAGGAACATGTGAATTCCGTTTTCTATATAAAAAAAATTATCAAGATTTATTAGTTTTTTTGCTAGAAAGAAAATCGTAGAGAATAGTTTGAATTTAAAATTTGTTTCCGGACACAATATTTATAAAGAATTAAATTATAATTCACCTAGAAGATAACATCCGTCCTCAGTGATTTTATCAATGGAACAACGCAACATTTGTGGTAATTCCGTCTCTTGAGGATCGATATTATGAAGAGGAAGTAGCCTGGGATAAAAGTAATTGACGGATGTGTAGACAGGCATTATACAAACAGCCTGCATCACGTATGATCTGTCGTCGATCGTCATATCCGCACCTGAAAACAATTTAATAATAGTTTTTTGATAACGAGGATCTCAAATCTAAGATTCAATTAGTTTAAAAAACATTAAAAAGTATGAAGATTAAATTTCATTAACTAGTAGTATATGGAATTAAATTTTGAGTGGAGCGTAGAATTGAAAAATTGATTATTTCAATTTGAAAGCCTTACAATACAAGAAATTTGAATTTAAATCTTTAAAAGGTTTTTCATCTCAAATCGAAAGCCATGAAGATTTATCGAATTAAAAATTTTAAGTGTTTAAAATTTAATAAATTGAAATACATAATACTTGAAATTCAACAGTTTCTTATTGAAATCTCTGAAAATTAAAATTTGGAACTATCTTAAATTGAATAATTTTAGATTAAAAGTTTGAAAATGGGATATATTCCAAATGTAAATGTTAAAAATTGAATAATTTCAAGTTAAAAGCGTTTAAAATCGAATAATTTAAAATTAAAAGCGCTTGAAAGTTTGAAAAGAAACAACTTTCAACTTAAATGTTTCAAAGCACAAAGCCCAATTTTAGATTGAGAGGAATTTTTTGTTTCAAATGGAAATCGTTAGACGTACATTTTTATTGAAAGTACTAAAAGTTATCAATTTTAATTTTAAATGTCCAAAATTAAATAAATTTTAATTATGACTGTTTGAAATATAATATTTTTTAATTAAAATCTTTAAAAATTAAACTTTTGAATGACTTTATATAAAAAAGTTCAAAATTGAATAATTTCCAATTACAAGCGTTCAAAATTGACTAATTTCAAATGAAGCGTTTGAAAGTTGAAAATGAAACAACTTTCAATTGAAATTTTTCAAAACACGAAGTTAAATTTTAGATTGAAAAAATGTGTTGGTTTCAAATTTAAATCATTAAAATAAACTTATTTCATTTCAATTGGAAGTAACAAAAATTTATAAATATTGCATCCTCATAGAGATAGGGGAGATTCTGTGATGACTTAAATGTTAAAATCTACTTTTTTGACATATTTCGATAGAATTCGACCCCAGGAGCTCGAAAAAATATGCTCATAAAATGAGCACAAATAAGTACATCCATGGTACTTCGCAGCGGTTTTAATGTGTAGTGTTCAAAATTAAATAAATTTAAATTAGGATTGTTTAAAATGGAATAGTTTTTAATTTAAATCTCGGAAAATTAAAATTCTAAACAATCGTAAATTTGAAAAGTTCAAAATTGAATAATAATTTCAGATTAAAATGTTAAAAATAGGACAATTTGAAATCGAAAGGTTTTAAAAGCGAATAATTTCGAAGCAGAAAAGTTTTTATTGTAATATTTTTAAATTCAAAGCGCTTACAAATTTGAAATTAAGCAACTTCCAATTCAAACTTTTCAAAGATAAAAGCTCAATTTCAGATTTTATATAATTTTCGGTTTCAAATTTAAATCGTTGAATGGCATTCATTTATCGATTTTAATTTTTGAGCTTTGAAAATTTAATAAATTGAAATCATCGAAAATTAAAGTTATGGATTAAAAATTTGAACCATTTTAAATTTAAAAAGTTAAAAATTGAATAATTTCAGATAAGAATTGCGAAAATGGGAAAATTTTTAAATGAAGATTTTTAATCGAATAATTTCGAAAGGAGTGTCTACATGTACCGAAAAAATCTGGCTATTTGTATCGAAATTTCGGTACAATTGCATAATTTCGAGGAAAAAAAACGTTTGAAATAAACAAATTTTCAAATCATAGTTTTATTTTTTTATCTTTAAGGTGTCTAATTTGAAAATTTTCTCTTTTATCGTTTCAATGCTTCATTTTTAAACTGTTGAATCCAGATTGTACTCAAATTTGAGTGAAATTTTATGCTTTATATTTCAAGGATTTCGAAAGCCTTGAATTTTGAATTATACAATTTAGAAGGCCGTAAATTTCATATTGTGTAAATAATCCAATTTTGAAAGCGTGAAGGTTTAAATTTCTTAATTTGACTTTAAATTTTTAATTTCCACTTTTGAATGTATAGTAGTGACATTTTTTAAGTTTTAAGGCCAGCAAAAAAGTACTTTAAAATTTTTTATAATAGTCTAATTTTGAAGCCTCAGAATTTGAATTTATTTTATTTTAAGGCTGAAACTTTTTAAATGTACAACTTAAAACGCGTGTACGCCAATCGTTCGTCAATTTGTTCAAAAAATTTATTATTAAAGTCTTTATTTAAAAGAAGTCAGCATTGAATTTTTTTCTATATGGGGGCTATTCAAGTATTACGTGAGCATTCTGGGGGGAGGGGGTCTAAATAGATGCTTATTGTTGTATATTGTAATGCAAAAATATGGTTACTTGGAAAAGTGGAAATGTTGCGATTTTTGTTGTGGGAAAGAAATTTATTACAAATTTTTAACGCCACCAGGGATACCGACTTGAAAACAAGAAACCGATTCTATTTCTATCAAGTGCCATTTAAAAATGTATAACTTTTGTTCTTTAAAAATACAGGGTTGCTATAAAATCTCAGTTTCCGAATTCCCTGACTTGCCCTAACTTTTCCCTAATCAATTTTTCATTTTCTCTGACCGTAATAAATTTGTCTTTCAGGCATAAAGTAAAAAAGTTAATTTCCAACAAAATTGTTGAACTTAAAAACCAAAAGAACTAATTTTCTACAAAACAGTTGAATTTCCATCCCAAAAATATGAATTTTCGACCCAAGAGGCGAGTTTTCAACAAAATAAAGAAATTTTTAACTAAAAAAGATATATTTTCAAGCAAACATTTATTAGTGCAATTGTGAGTTAAGAAAATTATTTCCCAACAAAAAAACGAATCGTCAACAAAAAAATGAAGTTTCACCAAATAATTGAATTTTCAACCAAAAAGTTGAATTTTCAGCCAAAAAAGACAAATTTTCAACAAAGCACATGAATTTTGAACTAAAATGACAAATTTTGTACCAAAAATAGTATAGTTGAATTTTCAGTTGAAAAGCGGATTTTCAACAAAATAATGTATAGAATTCCTGGAAATAAAACAAGAATCCAACGACCAAATTTGGACAACCACCACAAAATGCTCCTATTGCAATTCCTATAAACAAAAATATAAAAAATAATAAAAATAAGAAGGCAACCAACCAAATCCCCTTCTTTCTGTTTTTTATTTCTTTCGTCTTTTTTATTTTTATTATTATTAAATCACAATATGAAAGCATTGATAGTATTGGTTATAGTAGTGAACGTTGAATATGATTTTGAATATGATTTTAATCAAATTTAAAATTCTTAAATTTCAACAAAATTGTTAAATTTTCAACAATAAAACTGAAGTTTTAACGAAAATATAAATTTTCAGCTATGGAGATTACTTTTCTAACAAAGAAAAAGATTTTTGAATAACATACATGAAGTTTAAAAGAAACAGTTGAATTAGAATAGTTCAACTCTGTTCATAAAATTAATTTCCAATCATATAAGATACATTTTCAATCAAATAGTGGAATTGATAAACAAGAAGATAAATTTTTAACCAAGAAGAATAATTTCCAAAAAATTTGTTTAAAAACAAAATACAAAAATTTTCAATTAAATAGTTAAATTTTCAGCAATAAACAATGGAATAGTTTGATTTCAAACCAAAGAAATGAATTATTTTCAACAAAAACATATCAGTTTTTAAACAAAAATGGAATAGTCATATTTTCAGTTTAAAAAATGAGTTTCAGACAAAAACAGAGAAATCCAATAAAGTAAAAAGAATTTTTAACAATATAGTTCAAATTTCAACTAAACAGATGCATTTTTAACTAAGAATTTTATTTAATAAAAGACGCACTTTCAACCAAATAGTGGAATTTTCAACTAAAAAAGATAAATTGTTAATAAAATGAGTTAAATTTGTAACAAAAGAAATGAATTTTCTGAAAAAAATTCAACCAAGAAGAATAATTTCTATCCAGAAAGTTTTTTAAAATAAAATACATAAATTTTCAACTCAACAGTTGAAGTTTTACCAACAAAAAATGTATTTTCAACAAAAAATTGCTACAGTTCAATTGTCAAATAAGGAAATCAATTATATTCAACTAAAAAAGATCAATTTTAACCAATCATGGAATAGTTATATTTTTAGTTTAAAAAAAAATTAGTTTTAACAAAAAAAAAGTATTTCCAACAAAATACATGAATTTTCAACCAAATAGTTCAATTTTCAATTAAAGAAGATGAACTTTAATCCAAAAACAGAATAGTTAAGTTTTCAATTGAAAAATAAATTTTCAAGCATGGAAAAAATAACTTTTTACATCATAGTTAAATTTTGAACTACCACAAAACATTTTAATTTTCAACCAAAAACAGTTGAATGCAATAAAAAAACAAGAATTTTTAACAAAATAGTTAAATTTTGAACAAAATAATTCCAGAAAAATTATCGAAAATTCCATGACTTTTTCAGGTTTAGTCTGGCATTGCCCGAATTTCCATAACAAGTTTTAAATTCCCTGACTTTCCAAAATTCCCTGATCTGTGGAAACCCTGTAAAAGTATTATTCCAATCTAAAAACTACTTACCACCAGATATTGCGTCACTCTTCATTAAACAATTGACATAAAGCGGAAGAAGCTTCATACACTCAGGAAGTATTAATTGCCCGGCGCTGCTTGGAGCCGCACAATTTTTCCTGTAGGCCGCCAACATATTTGCACATCTCGAAACCAAGTTGTCCTTCACCACCTTCGACGAATGTTCCAATAACTTGAAGATACCTTAAAAGAAAAACACAAATCCTCATCAATATTCCAAAGTTCATTCCCCCCAATTCTTCCAAATCTTCCAAATTTACTTACTTTGCTTAGAGAAGAAATTGACAATAGCATCCAAATCGCAAGCGCGATAAAGTTCAGCCATTTGCGAGGAGTTTTTCAGACTAAGATTGATAATACGCAACCTTCTAACTCCTCCACAAGACGTGTATAAAAGCGCTGCCTGGATATAAACTCCTTCTTCCTCGGTGAGTTTGTCGTCGTGTTTTATTTCAATCGCGACTGCCTTGTCGCAATCTATACTCGCGAGTTCCATATCCGTCGTGTTGGACATGAAAAAGTGTCCGTAAAAATCGGTAGGCCTCACTCCAGTCGATGTTCTTACTCTCATGACGACATTAAATGCAATGGGTCTACTGATGTTATTGATAACATCTGTGATTAATCTCTCTCCGTCAATATCCGCCTGGAAGTATGTATATTTGTATATTTCTCCTCCCGTGAGTCTGCAAACTTGTCCGATAGTTGCGAGATCGATGTAGGAGTTGTTGAAAATGTAGAGGTCGACACTACATCCCGCTGCGACGCAATCTTGACCCAGTTGATTGTAGACGGTATTCTGAGGAGATAAAACCGTTTTTTCTTTTTCCGTTCCTAGTAATTTCCTATCATCCCTGTTTTTCAATTTGCCAGGAGCCTCAGCAATCGGCAACGACGAATGGAACACCAACAATTTCCCGCTGCACTCAGATGCCTTCAAGGCTTCCAAACCAGCTTGAATCGCCGGTGCCAAAATTGTCTCAGTCTCTCGGGTATTCGCAAACATCGTTGGTATCTGAACCATAAGACTGTCAATGACAGCTTCACTCTCTTCAGCGTCGCACAAGAATCCATCCAGCAACGGCATGAAAACATCCTGGACATCGCCAACAACCATCATTTGCGGCTGGGCAAGACAAGACTTGATATTGTAAAAGTGGACCGTGTTATTGTAGGTGATGAATCCAACTTTCATGTTCGTCCTCTGTTGGCCCGCATCAATCGGTAGGTTCCGAATGATATTCTTCATCTCCGCGCAGATCAGGTTCACCAAGCCAGACTTGACGGTATTGTAAGACACATCAATTACGAAGATAAAGGCCGGAGGTTTCGGGAATTTATTCTCTGGGCAGTAGTCCTTCGTAGCTATAAACTCATAAGTCCCGAGCATCAACTCCGGTCTTTCGTATCTGTCCATCCTCTGGCCAGTGTGATCCAAATGCTGAAAATATTCCGCAGGAACTTCGGTCGTGGCTTTGCAGAACATGCACTGGAACCTTCTTCCAGAATCGATAAACTGCATGAAGGGACTCATGTAAGCCTTGCATCTGATGCATCTCACAGGACCAATTTCTCCCATGTCTACAATTGGTGGCTCGTATTCTCCTTCCTCGACTCGCGCCATCGGACTCAAGATCAAACCGAAAGGAACACTGGTTTGTTTCATTATATCTGTTGTAGTTGGAACAGTGTACATTGTCGATCTCACGAACCTCGGAGAGGCGTTTCCCTGATCCTGGACTGTGAACTTTGTCGTAACCAGGGGAGGAATGAGTCCCTTTTCATTGGTAGCGAAGACACCTCCTCGTGCTCGTTGATCATCTAGAATAACTTGAATTGGACTAGGCATGTGATCAGGATCAAGTCGCCTCGCTTGTTGTTGTTGTTGTTGTTGCTGCTGCATTCCTTGCTGATATCCAACGGCTCCTGGAACTCCCGTTTGGTAGGGATTTCTCTGGTTCGCGTACATGTCTGGTGGATTTTGGTAACCTTGCTGATAACCTTAAATGTAAATATTTTTGTATAATAATATTTTAGTCTCGAAATTAGAGTATACATATGTGATATGGTTACAAAAAGTTGTATCACATGCTGAGACACTCGAATGGATCAAAAAGACTTTTGAGATATTCGTTGGTCAAGGAGGAAGATGTTCATAGCAGACTCAACAGCACAAAATGCTCTTAATACAGGGGAAATAGGGGCATTTTTAACCAAAAAAGATTTATTTTCTACCAAAAGAGATGAATCTTCAACGACAGAGTTGAGTTATGAAGCTAAAAATTCAAATGTTTTAGAACTTTCAACCAAATAGTTGAGTTAAAAAAAATCATCATCAACCAAACAATTGCATTTACATTTTACGTTGCATTTACATTTCCAGTTAAAAAAAATTAATTTTCAACCCAAGAAAAAAACGAATTTTCAACTAAACAAATTTTCACCAAAATAGTTTAATTTTCAACTAAAAAAGATTAATTTTCAACAAAAAGTGGAATATTTAAATTTTCAACTGAAAAAAGTAGTTTAAAAAAAAAACTAATTCTAAACAACATAGTTAAATTTTCAATCAATGAGATGAATGCTCAACGGAAGTGGTGAATCTTCAACCAAAAGAATGAATTTTTAACAAAGTATATCAACTTTCAACTAGGTAGTAGAATTTTCAACCAAAACAATTTAATTATAAGTAAAAAATAGTTGAATACTACCAAAACGAACAATTTTAAACAAATTAGCAGAACCGTCAACCTAAACAAATTACTTTTTTACCAAAAATGAAATAGTTAAATTTTCAGTTAAAAAAATGTATTTTCAACCAAAAAAGAGCGATTGTTCAATAAATTAGTTAAACGTTCAACAAAATTATGAATCCTCAACCAAAAATGAAGACTTATTAAAATAGTTGAATTCTTAACAAATAGTTAAATTTTCAAGCCAAGAAGACCAATTTTTTAGAAGACGGTTGAATTTTTAATCCAAAAGGATGAATTTTCTTTCCAAAAAAACGAATATCCAATAAAACAGTTAAATATTTCACCAAAAAAGATGACTCTTAATCAAAATAGTTGATCTTCTAACAAAATGTTCAACATTCTACCACGAGAATAAAATTCTCCAACCAGAAAGACGAACTTTTAGGAAAACAGTTGAATTTTCAAGCCTAAAAGATGAAACTTTACAAAACAGTTGAACATGCATCCCGAAAATATGAATTTTCAACACAAAATTTTATTTCAATTAAAAATGATAAATTTTCATCAAAAAATGAAATTCTTCAGTTTTCAGTTTAAAAAATGAATTTTTAACAAAATAGTTAAATCTTCGACCAAAAAATAAATGTGTATCTAAGCAGACCATTTTCAACCAAGTAGTTGAATTTTAAGCTAAAAAATATGATTTCCTAATGAAAGACGAATTGTCAACAGAAAATGTAATAGTTGATATTTCAATATAAAAAGAATTTAATTATAAATAAAAAACAGTTGAATAATACCAAAACGAACAATTTTCAACAAATTAGTTGAACCGTCAACCTAAGCAAATTATTTCTTTACCAAAAATGAAATAGTTAAATTTCCAGTTAAAAAAATGTACTTTCAACCAAAAAAGGGGGGATTGTTCCGTACGATAGTACAATAATTTTTTAACCATGCAGTTCAACTTTCAACCAAGTAGTTGAATTTTCAACTAAAAAATAAGAATTCTCAATCGAAATTTTCATATTTGAGTTTCAACTAAAAACTATATATTTTCAGTCAAAATTGGAACAGTTAAATTTTCGGTCAAAAAATTAATTGTCATAAAAAACGGATTTTCAACGAAATAGTTCAATTTTCAACCCATAAACGTAATTTTTCAACAAAGTATTTCAAGTCTCAATCAAGTAGTTGAATTTTCAATGAAACATGTAATAGTTGAATTTTCAACTGAAAAAGATCAATTTTCAGTTAACAAAATTAGATTTCATGCAAAAAAATATTTTTTCAAGAAAATAGTTCAATCCTTAAAAAATAAAATGAATATTTAAAAAAGTAGTTCTACTTTTAACCAAGTAGTGGAATTTTCGACAAAAAATTTGATTTTTTAACAATACAGTTATTCTCAGCAAAATAAATAAATTTTGAACCAAACAGATGAATTTTCAACCAAGAAGATTAAATTTCTAGCAACATAGTTTTGAGATAAAAAGATTAATTTTCAACAAAATAGTTAAATTTGTAATCAAATAGAAGATTTTTCAACCAAAAGAGCTGAATTCTGAACCAAAAGTATGATTAGTACACTTTTCAATAAAAAAATTAACTTTCAACCAATAATAGTTTTTGAGAAAAAGGCAAAAAAAATGGGAAGATTTTGGAAAACGGGAGAGAAAAAAGAGGAATTCTTTAATTATTCTTTTCGAACGAAAATTTTTTAATTAAATGGCGTTAAGCTGTCCAATTTTTAATGTTCAACTTTTATAAATTCAACTGCTCAAAGGTTTCCGGGGGGAAAATATAAACCCGCGCTATCATTTTCAAGCTCTAAAATAAAGAATCAATCCAAAAATTTGTGAATGTTTGAAAGTTATGTCAATTTAAACAATTTTAAGTTTTAAACATTACAAATTTAACGGTTACATTTTTTTTAAATTAGAAGAAAAATTATTTTTATTTTAAGACCTTTAAAATTAATTATAGTTCAATTGTTATTTATAAATAAATTCAATTGGTTTTTATTTCAAATTAAAATCTTATTTTGTTGAAATGTCAACTATTGCATTTTTCATTCATATTTTGCGTTGAAAATTTACCCACACAGTTGAAAGTTTAACTACTTTGTTAAAAATTCATTTTTTCGTTGAAGATTCATCACTTCAGTTGAAAATTAATCTTTCTTAGTCGAAGATTAAACTATTTTGTTGGAAATTCGTTTTCAGGGTTGGAAATTATTATTTTTTTAACTGAAAATGTTACTTTTCCATTTTTTGTTGAAAATTGATTTGTTTAGGTTGAGGATTCAACTGTGTTGTTAAAAATTCGTCATTCTAGTAGTATGCAACTGTTTTTTATTTATAATCAAATTATTTTGTTGGTTAAAGCATCAAACACTATATTTTTCGTTGCCAATTCATCTTTTTTCATAGAAAATTCCACTAGTTAGTTGAAAGTTGAACTACTTTGTTAAAAATGTATTCCTTTAGTTGAATACTTATCACTTTAGTTGAAAATTGATATTTTTGGTTGCAAATTTAACTACGTATTTTATTTAAAATTCGGTGTTTTCTCTTTTTGTTCAAAATTACTTTTTAAACTAAAAATATAACTATTACATTTTGCGGTTGAAAATTGATCTTTTTTAGTTGAAAATACATCTATTTGGATGAAAATTCGTCTTTCTGGTATGGAAATTCATCTGTTTTGGTAACAGTTTTTGGTAACAGTTGCTAAAAATTCCACTTGTTATCATGTATCGTGTGATATGATAATTGTAATTTTTCAAGTGATTGGATACATTTTTTCAAGGCAAAATTCTAAGTCACATCACTGACATCACTTTTTAAACTACTTATTTTATTATACAAATTTATATGTAAATTGTACATGTAAACCGCCACAAGGGCACATATGAAAGAATAAATTGAATTGATAGATTTTTCTTCGCAAAATTCTCGGTCAAAAAATAAATTCACTATCCCTTCCCGGGTTTTCCCGGTCCAGCGGCCACCCTGAATGAGTTTTAATTCCCATTATAAGCCTAGATTAAGGCAAAAGGGAATCTTGTAATTGATGTAAACCTGCTGAAATTTCAAGAAATATGAATAAGAATATCAACCTTGTTGTTGCTGTTGATATCCCGGCATCGCTCCCTGTTGACGGTTTATTCCACCTGGACCTCCGGCCTGTCCAGGCAAAGGTGGTCCCGCCATGTATTGTTTCTGTCCTTGATTAAATTGGTTCATTCCCTGGGACTGTGGACCTGCTAAATGAGGCTGGATATTCGGTTGACCAATGGAAGGAGTGGCGAAATTTTGTTGTCCAGGTAGAGGAGGACCAGAAAGATTTTGTTGTCCAGGTAGAGGAGGACCAGAAA
>CAKNXH010000116.1:865889-905850 GCA_932178445.1 Andricus quercusramuli
AGGAGGACCAGAAAGATTTTGTTGTCCAGGTAGAGGAGGACCAGAAAAATTTTGTTGTCCAGGTAGAGGTGGACCAGAAAGATTTTGCTGTCCAGGTAGAGGAGGACCAGATAGATTTTGTTGTCCAGGGAAATGTCCAGGCATTGGAGGTCCTAAGTTTTGTTGTCCGGGCAATGGTGGTCCTGATAAGTTTTGCTGACCAATTGGAGGATTGGATATTGGACCAGAGTTCTGTTGACCGGGAAAGTTTTGGTGACCGGGCATTGGGGGCCCGGCAAAATTTTGCTGGCCCGTCATTGGATTCGATAAGTGCTGATGATCCAGTGAGTGCTGGTTTTGTTGTCCGGGCACTGGGGGGCCAGCAAGATTCTGTCCGGGCATTGGTGGTCCAGAGATGTTTTTATGACCCGGGAGAGAGGAAGGAGAGTATTGGTTTTGAGGTCCAGGGATATTGTTTTGTCCAGGGACATTGTTTTGTCCAGGGATATTGTTTTGTCCAGGGACATTGTTTTGTCCAGGGAGGGGAGGTCCTTGTCCAGGTTTCCTCATGAAAGGCGTTTGTCCAGGGAATTGTTGTCTCATTTGTTGCTGTTGGCCAGGAAATTGAGGACTGGGGCTGGATGACTGTCCTGAGAATGGAAGACTTTGAGAGGTAGGGCCTTGATGATCCTGCATCGGCGGGTGGGAATCTAGATTCTGTGACGAGGGCGTCGTTTTACCCAGGGGAGGACCTCCTGGTTCTGCTTCTGTTTTATAACAAGTAAAAAAAAAAAAGTATGAAGTAGTATTTGTTGAGAAGAAACACTAATTGTATACAGCAAGGGTGTCTACCCGATGGATGATTTTAAATTCCCGGTCAATTTTTTATTTTAGAGTTCGAAAGATTTAAATGATTTCAAACGATTTTTAGAGGTTTCTAAACATTTTGAAGATTTCAAAAATTTATGAACGAGAACGGGAAATAATTCATAAGAATTATAATTCTGATTTGGAACAGATAATGAAGAAGATAAAAGAATTATGATTATGAATTTGAAAACGGATTTTTTTTTAATTTCTCATTTAAAATCAGAATTAAAATTATTTTCCAAAATTTCCGTTCCTTATAAAAATTTCTCTGTTTGAAGTCAAATAATACTTCTTTTCGATTTTTTTAAATATTTCATTTACTTATTGCCAGCCCAAACACAGAATTATAATTCTTTAAACAAATTCCCTATACCAAGCCACAATTAAATTCATCTCGAAAATTCCCTCTTCCAAGTCAGAATTATATTTATTTACAAACTTTTCTATTATAATTCAGAAATAGTGACTCCTTTTTCAAAATTTATCTTTTTGAGTTGAAAACTCAACTATTTGAATGAAAATACATGTATTTTATATCTAAAAAAATTTAGAATGGTCAGGGAAAAGTTAAGGAGTCAGGGAATTATGAAACTGCCATTTTGTAGCAACCCTGAAATAATGGCCCAAGAAGTGGGCAGTGGTGGGGGTTTCACAATGGGACTAAAATCATACATCAGGATTAAATCCCGGGACTTCATTCGCTGCACCGTAAATACTTCAAAATTACGTTTCTAAGATGAATAAAAATTACCTGCTCCTTGAGGCACGTGATCTGTGAGATTGTTAAAACCGTTCACATTCGATGGTGACGATATAAGGTTCCCTTTTTCGGAAGGATGAGGAAAACTTTGCTGTAAAATTTCAAAAGGTTCATTTCAATTATTGAAGGCGGAATTTATTGAAAAATAGCGTGAACTTCTAAAACGAAATGCAAGTGGAGTTAGTTTTTAAAACTTACTGATGAGGGTGGCCTTTGCATATTTCCTAGGGAGATATTTGACATTTGATTAACTAAATTATTTTGATTCACAGGAGGTGCCTGTGTATTTGGATGCAGACCATGCTGAGCGTTCGAAAGTTGTCCTGAAAGTAAAAAAAAAAGTTGGTGAAAAAAGTGTTTTTAATCTAAAAGAAAGTAGTGTATTTGAGATTTTAAAACGAAATCTGCTGCTAACTTTCCATTTGTTTAAAACTACCATTAATTTACTTTGTCATCGTTATGGTGGCAAAATATTTCCTTCTTTTTGAATATAGAGATCTTAAATTATCTACTTAGATGAGAGAATAAAACTTAATTTTAGTAAATGAATAACAATTATTGGTTGCCGTTAATTCCTTAATACCGCGGGGTTGCTAATTCAAATTATGAGTGTATACCAGATATTAAGATTTCATGATTTCTAAAGAATGCACAAAATTTCAAAATATTGCAGAAAATATCTTTCTGATTTTGGACCAATTTAAGAGACTACAAGGAATGTTATGGGATTTCAAGGGATTTACACAGATTTACAACGATTTCAAATAAATTAAAGACTGTAAAAATTGTAAAATATTTTTGAAAGTTTCACAGAATATCTATGAATTTTGATCGATTTAGGCAGATTTCAGGGAATTTTGAGATCTTTTGAAATAATTAGAATTTTTCCTTAAGAAATTCACTAAAATTAAGAACATACCTTAAAATCTTCCAGATTCTTTTTTGAAAATTTTGGAAATCTTTTTAAATATACTGAAATATATTTTTTTTAATATAAAAACTCATTATATATTTTCCTAGGCATCTTAAGAAAATGTCGTTATTCTTATGAAACCTTTGGCGATTCTTAAAAAGCTTCTAATTTTTTCCGAAATCTACGAAAATTATTTTAAAAATCAAAACCTCTAAATATCTCCTCAACTTACTCAAATTTTTGTTGAAATTTTATAATCCTGCAAAATTGAAAAATTTTACTGCAAAATCTATACTCTTTTTCGAAATTTTAGGAAAAAATTTGCATTATTTTTAAATCTTTTTAAATTTTCTTTTTAAATTAATTTTTCAAAATAAAAAATCATTTGAAATTCTGTCAGAAATCTTAAAAGCATTCTGTTATTCTATTAAAACCTTCCAAAATTCTTAAAAGGGTACTTTTTGCGAAATCTTCAAAAACCTACATTTATTAAAATCAGCACAAGTTTTTAATTATTTTTTCATCTTTTTCAAACTTCGAAATATCTCTTAAGCTTACTCAAATCTTTTCTCAAATTTTGATTTAAAATCTTTTAAATTCTTTTCTGAAATTTTCGGAAATCATGCAAAAGGTTTTGAAATATTTTTCAATATTCACTTAAAAGTCATTTTTCAAAATGAAAAATTATTCGACATTTTCCCAGAAATCTTAAGAAAATGCATAAAAAGTTAATTCCTTAATACGGTCGGGTTGAGCATTCGAATTTTGAGTGAACACCAGATATTAGGATTTCATGATTTCTAAAGAATTCACAAAATTTCAAAACATTTCAGAAGATATCTTTCGGATTTTGGACCAATTTCAAAGACTACAAAGAACGTTATGGGATTTCGAGGGATTTAAAAATATTTCAAATAAATTAGAGACTGTAAAAATTGTAAAAGATTCAAAGACTTTCAAAGAATATGTATGAATTTTAATCGATTTAAGAAGATTTCGAGGCGTTTCAAAATATTTCAAGGGATTTCCAAGAATCTTTTAAGATTTCATAGCCTATTAAAGGATCTTAACGGGATTTCACAGAATTCTTATTGATTTCAAATAAATTTAAAAGAATGAAAGGAATTTAGAGATTTGAATGAATTTTTAAAATTTTCCAATTGATTACAAAGAATTGTTAGGGATTGCAAAGTATTGTGAAAGATTTTATGAATTTTCGAAATATTTCAAAATATTTTAAGAGATTTCACAGCCCTTCCAAAAAGATTGCAAGTAACTCTCAAACATTTCAACGGATTTCACAGATTTTCTAAGGATTTCAAGTGATTCAAGACTATTTCAAAGGATTTCCAAAAATATGTTGAGATTATATGGCCTATGAAAGAAAGGATTCTTATCGATTTTCACTCATTCTAGAAGACTTCATGGGTTTTCAACCTTCTAAATATCTTTTAAACTTATTCGAATTTTTCATAACATTTTTTTAAATAAAAAATTGCCTTAAAATCTTCTAGTTTCTTTTTTAAAAACTTTGGAAATCTTTCGAAATGTCTTGAAATCTTTGTAAATATTCTCCTAAGATCAATTAAAAACAAAAAACATTATTTTTACTATCGTCGGAATATAAAGAAAAATTGATCATTCACATGAAACTTTTCAAAATTCTTAAAATACTTCTAACTTTTTTAGTTGAAATCTTCCAAAATCTACATTTTTTTAAAAAAATTTTAACCCCTTTCAAGTTAAAAATTATTTTTAAATCTTTCGAGAAGTTTTCAATATCTCTGACACTTACTCGAATTTTTTCTCAAATGTTCTTATGAGCCAAATTGAAAATTTTTGTTTTAAAATCACCTATATTCTTTTTTGAAATTTGAGGAAATCATTACAAATATTTTTAAATGTTTCTGAATTTTCTCTTAAAATTCATGTTTCAAATTAAAAAATCAGTTGATATTTTCCCAAGGAACATCAAGAACAAAATTTTATTCCTTAGGAACCATTCACAATTCTTAAAAAGTTTATATTTTTCGAAATCTTAAACAATGTACATTTTGGTTTAAATCATTTGAAATCATCTCACGACTTTAATTATTTTTTAATATTTTCAAAACTTCTATGACTTCGAAATATCTTTTGGAAGAATGAAAAATTGCCTTAAATTTGTTAAAATTCTTTTAATAAACATTATGTAATAAAAATAAAATATAACTTGTTTTTAATGTTTAAAGTTTTTGAATTTATGCTTTGAATTTGAAATAACAATAATTGTATAAAAAATGTATTAAAAAATAAATTTAAAAACACGCGGGCCACGAACAAAAACAAATATCTCCCTAAATTTTCTCCGAACTTAAAAATTCCCTAATACATAATAAAATCCCTGACAGGAAATTGCTGAATTATAAATTATCAGAATTAGAAAATTTCCGAATTATAAAATTCCCAAATTTAAACAATTAAATTTATTTATAAATATTATTTATTTAAAAATAAAAAAATAACATATTTGTATGAAAAAAAAAATATTTTCAATGTTTTAAGATTCTAAAATTATTGTTTGAATTTAAAATAATAACAGGGAAAAAATATATTTCTGGAGGAAATTTTTTTTCAATTATTGTTAGTTTAAATTTTAAATTCAAACAATAATTTTAGAAACTTTAACCATTAAAAATAGTATTATATTTATATCATAATAATATTATAAACTGCCGGGAATTTTATTATTTGGGTATTTTCAAATTCGGCAATATTACAAACTGTCGAGAAATTTATTATTCGGGTATTTTCAAATTCGGTAATATTATAAGCTTTTTTCAGTGTTATTTTGCGGAATTTTCATTTTTCGGGGTTTTTCCAATTCGGAAACTTCACAGTGTCGGGAATTTTATTTTTCGGAATTGTTTAGTCGTCCCGATAGAATTTAAAGAAAATCACAAAAAAATGTTATCAAAAATCGAATTGTTAATTTAAAACAAAATTAAAAAGAAACTTCCGAGTTAAATCAGTGCTGAATTGAATCTTGTAAAGTTTGTTTGGAAAATGTTATTAGGTTTGGAGAATATTTAGGGAGAAATTTCTTTTTTCGGGAGTTTTATTAATCGAGATTTTTATATTTCGGCCTTTATATCATTTCAGAAATTTTCTTATCCGAGAACTTTCCAATTCGGAAACTTTACAGTGCCGAGAAATTCATTTTTCGGGATTTTTCAGTCGACGCACAATTTTATTAAACAGGCTAGTATATTCAAAGAGAAAAGGGGAAAACCGGGAATTATGAAAAAAAGGGGGAAACGCAATGGAATAGCGGATAGATCCCCAAACTAAGTACTTAAAATTAGGAAAAATTCTATGAATGGCTACTAATGGGACAATTGAGATAATTTACCTTGATTATTTTCGTAGTAAGGAGCTTGTGGCAATGGTGGCATATTTCCAGAAGGCGGTGGTCCAGCCATTGGTTTTTGAGGGGGATAAGTTTGTGGATTATGGGGCCCTTTCAACATATTTGGAGGAACATTTGCATTCAACTCTCCAAAAGGTGGTGCATTTTGTGCACCTCCATAAAATGGAGGTTGCTGTTGTTGTTGATGAATATATTGTGGATTCATTTTTCAGTCTGAAAAGATAAACGAAAAAATATTGTCAACTTTATAATTTAGATATATTTTATAACTGAAATGAATTCTCTAGATAAAATAACTTAATGCTCCAAATTTGTATTTTTCCGAATGATGAGGTGCATAACAATATATCTATTTAGGAAACTAGTAATTTGAGAATGTATGTACTTAGGAAATCAAAATTCATCTGAAATATCGAACAAAAAACAAATAATTAGCCACTTCGGAACAATTTAAAAAACAATACTTTCTCTATAGTTTTCCTTGTTTATCGAACATATGGCCCAAGTAAATCTCTCCTATAAACCTTGCATAATTCTTCAATGCCTGGGGAGTGATTCAAAATTGTAGAAAGAATCCATATGCACACATGACAACAATAAAACGAGATTTGACAATAAAAAATGCCCGTTCAACTTTCCTTTCACTGTGGTTTAAAAACTGGTTTACATTCGATAGGTTAATTTTTATAACAAACCCGGAACAGAACTATAACCGCATAAAATAAAAACAGTAAAAGAGAGTTATTCAAATAGAAGAATATCGGTACAATTAAATGCTAAGGAAGGAAATACGAAGAATCTAAAAATATCTATACTCTTCGAAATTGACAGGTTGATCATAACCTAGAAAAAACGTGAACACTCTCAGGGAAGATTTTTGCAATTTAGAATGAGAGAACAACGAGGAAGCTAAAATTTGATTATCTGTTATTCTAATCTGTTAAATTAGAGCATGATTCAATGCCACATTGACGGAAAAGTGGATGAAGTATTAAAAGCCATTTTGCATGGAAGTTTCCTATCGAGACTTAATGATTTCCGGGTTGAAAGAGGAGGAGTAAAGTTTGGAATACTCACAATAAATTGTTGAACGCTTCCAAAGTACCATAACAAAATTCAACGTATTCACAAATAATTATTAGTTAAATTAGAAAGAAAATTATTTACGGGTGCAACAGCGAACTGCTGCCTTTGCCACGTAAGGTAGCATTGCGCATGCGCTCACAGCACGTTGACGGGACACGTCATGACAAAAATTAGGACGGTGATTTTAGGGAAGTTTTTCTGGTTAATTTGTTATGAAAAAGGGGATTTTTTTAGTTCAAAGTTTATTTTTTACATTAAGTGAAAAGTGGAGTTTTTAGGTGTAAAATTGTGGCGAGGGAGATGTTTTCGTTTCTGAGAAAAATGTACTGGAAGAGAAGCAGAAATCGAGGTGCACGTCATCGGGTGCATGCTTGGTCGATAATGCAGATTCGGTGGATTGCCGTTTCGGGGGGAAAATTCAAATGAGCGAACTTCTTGAACAAGGTAATTATTTTTTTATTGTTAATAGTTAAAGTGTTGATAAAAACCTAATTGTAAATAATTCTCTATTTTCATTAAGATATATATTTAGGGTAGTATATATTCGATTTAAACTAAAAAATAATAAATTCAAATAATGCATCCAATAGTGAAAATGTATTTATTATTATTTATTGTTTTAATTTTAAGAGTACTAGAATTATTCTGAATTTCACTTTAGAATTTAGGCCGTAATGTAATAATTATCAATTTTCGGCAATTGAGATGGGATATTTTTCATAGATTAATTATAAATAAATTATAATAAAGTACAATAATGTGAAACTTGTAAGTTTGTGTATAAGTGTTCGAATTTCTGCCGAAAATGCTAGTTTTTTTACAAGTTTTATCAAGTTTCTAAAAATCTCGTTATTGCGATATTATAAAAATAAAATTATTGAAATCTTGAAATTTTTATTCACAATAAGATACAGTACATAATGATAAAAACAATAATGTGAGAATTGTATTTTTTGTTGGAAATATTGTCGATTCTAGTCGATTTTTTCTATTATTTTTTTAAAATCTTTAAAATTGTAGATAATTGAAAAAATTATAGAAACTAAAATTTTTTCAGCATCCGGAAAGTTTTACAAAATTCTACAACTGCACAAATTTTTATTTAAAAAAATACATTTTTGTTGCTAGAATTCGGACTCTTTTTACAAATCTTTACATGTAATTAAAATTCTTTGACAATAAAATACAATAATGTGAAAATTGCATTGTTTCGGGAAAATATTGTATAATTATTTGTAAAATTTGGTGAATGCATTGGAATTCCAGCAAAAATTTTCCATTTTAGCAGTTTTTCTCCACAATTAAAAAAAATCTAAAAATTGTAGAACAATACAAAAAAATGTTCGTACTAAAAACTTTAATTTTTTGATAGCATCATGACACTTTTGGAAATTCTATATGTATATACAAATTTTTACAAAAAAAAAAAAATACAATTTTCACATTATTGATATTTCATTGCAATTTATTGTATTATATTCCAAAAATACATTTCCATCATGGAAAGTTGAAATTGAAAGAAAATTAATTATAAACTACAATTTATTTGATAAAATTCGGAAACTTTTACGAAATTTTATATGTAATTACAATTTTTAAACAATTTTACTTTCTTGTAATACATTGGGTTTTATACTAAAAATACATTTGCTCCGTGGAAGTTTCGATATTATATCAACTATTAAAATATTACATTTTGTGGCAATAAAATATAATACATTACGATAAAATACAGTATTCTGAAAATGGTATTTATTTTTGATGAAAATATTGCACAATCAATTGTAAAATTTGAAAAGTTTATTGAAATTCTAGCAAAAAATTGTTAATCTTTAAAAATTGTGGAAAATTATAAAAAAGTGTGAGTACTAGAAACTTAAATTTGTTGCTAGCATCGGGTCAGTTAAAAAAATTCTAATACAGATAAAACAAATTTTCAAAAATATATAATTTTCACCTTATTGTAATTTAATTGTAATTAATTGTAATTAATTCTGAAAATACATTTCTAATAAAAATATTATGAAGTTTTAAAAAACCTGATAACAAAACACTATTTTTTGTTATAATTCGTGCGCTTCGACAAAATTTTACACGTAATTAAAAAATTTACATTACTTTACTCTATTGTTATGTATTTTATTTTATTCTAGAAATATATTTGTTCTGAATTCCAATATTTGTATATTTATTCAAAAAAGTCTATAAGGGTTTAAGTTTAATCAGAAATGTATTAATAAGGTGTAAAAATATTTGACGGTTGAAGAAATTAAGAAAAAATTGTAACATTATAATTATTGGTGCCTAAGAAAAAGTGTGATTTGTGATTTTGCAAACGCTATCCCCAAATTCCTTTCTTTTGGAGATAAAAATACTGCCATAATTTTTTTCTTATTTTTAAGAAAATATTTAGGGATTAAGCTAAGCCGTTTTAGGTTTCAAAATGAATTTTCTTAGTTATCATTTTTTTACAAATTTAATACTAAAAATTTATTTCGTCTCTAAAAGGTATTGGCTGTTTATTGACGTGTAAGCCCTTTATTTTATGAAACAAAAAATAAATTTTTGGTTATATTATTGGGCCTATAATACTAAAATTTGTAATTTCATTACAATTAATGGTCTGAAATAGCCCCTAAACATTTTTTTCTGGAATAATATGCAAAGGGTATCTTTTACAGTATAAGCAAAAAATTCTCAATAAGGAATAAATTAAAAATATTTATATATCGACTAAAAAAATCTTCCATTTCAAAATATACCAAAAATACACATTTTTAACAATTTGAAAATTCCTGTAATGCGTTATAGAATGTATTTTTACCTAATATCATTTTGTATCAAGTCTTATTATAATATAAGTATAAATATAAATATATAGGTATAAATATTTTTAATTCATTCTTTATGGAGAATATTCTCCTTATATTAGAAGAAATTCCGTTTACATTATTCCAGGAAAAAAATGTTTAGGGGCCATATTACAGACCATTAATTCTAATATGAAATTACAAATTTTTGTATTCTAGGCCTGATAATATCTACATTTTTGTTCATGAAATTTGTATTTTTTTAAATTGAAAACTATAAGAAAATTCTTTTTTAGACCTAAAACGGCTTAGTGGAACCCTGAAACAATTTCTTAACAATAAAATAAAATGTATGGCAGCACTTTTTCACAAAAAAATAAGAAATTTATGGGGTAGCGTTTGCATAGTACAAAAACACATTTTTTTGGGCACCCTAAACTGCATCTAACTACCTACGAAAATCTCATTTTTAGAATGGAAGATGGCGTGCGGCAACGCATAGGAGCGCACTTGCGCCTAGTAGCACGGTGACTTCCGTACAACACAGTGTTTTTATTCCCTGTCGTTGATATTCCCAAAGAAATTCGAAAATTCCCACTTTTTAACCAAATTAACCCGGGAAAGCCTAACAAAAAAACCGTGCGTGCTTGTGATTAATTATAACAATAAATCCGACTTCCGGACTCGTATACATTAGTCACGAATCTTTTTCGAAAACATTTGTAAGGATAAAACGTTCAGATAATAAGCCTCTTCCTGGGAATGTGGGACTCGTTTGTCGTCAGAGCATCAAGCCAAGAGGTGGGTAAGTCTTCTTTTTCATAGTTTTTTTTTATTTAGTGATTCTCGGTTAGAATCCATAAAAACATATGTCGTGCGCATAATAAGCGTAAATAATGTTGCTATTCAAAAATGGGTGTGAAGACTATTTTCATTTTAGGTATATCTTATAATACAATTTTAATTTCTTTCTCATTTATTAAATTATGCATTACATTGTACTTATTTTAACAGCATTTGGAATATATTTCGCAGAATTAGTAAAATTGGATCAAAACAATACAATCACGGAAGAATTTTACGTAAATGCTTCAAAATTCTACTTATACTTTTACCAGCTTTGAATGTGAATTTAAACTTATTTGATATATTTTAGTAATATAAGTATAACGTTCACCGAAAAAAATATATATTCATATGTATATAATTATGTTAGAGTAAAGTATTATGGATCGGTTTTTCAAAAATTAAAAAAGTAAAATGAGATATTTAAAGTTTGTTCATGATTCAAGCCCATACGTAATTTTCGACTATACATGTATATTTTTCAAACAGAGTTCGCGCACTTTTGTATGCGTAAACGCTTACACAGGTGTTTTTCACATAAGAAAGATTAATTATTCATACAATTAGTCAGATACTAATATGTGATCAGTAATCATGTAATATTAGATTACATATTATATGTTATATATTGTACACATCATCACATATATGTGTAATATATGCCTTTTACTAGTACATATGTCTTGCATATCAGTGCAACCTATATCACATTACACATGCAGTATTTTTACATATATTTTACAAAACCGTGATCTAGTTAAAGTGCATCACTCCATATTGTTAATGAAGGAATTCTGGTGTGTACAAATTAACTAAATAGTCGATTATTTCCCGTATTGATTTATGCGACATATATTGTTTGATGTACACTTTTTCCAGAAGAATCAACCAAATTTGGTGACTTTTGTTAATAATTTAATATTTATTCAAAGAGGGTTATCTGCAGTGGATTTGATATATGGAATGGGTACGAATATCGATCCTGGTGTATATCGTACAGCTCAGAGGGAGAGGTTTGTGGCTGCCTTCGTTTTGAATGAACAAACCCTCATTCTCAATCTCGCTTCATGAATTTTTTGCCCCCCTATATATAGATATATAAGGGGTGCCTTTAAAATGTGGACATTTCCTTCAGGATAAGTGTGTCAAATTGTTCAAATTAGTCCCTTTAGGGGCTGTTCAAAAACTAAATCACATTGTCAATGGTGGGTGGGGGGAGGGGGGGGGGGTAACAGAGATTGTGGGTCGCACATGGAAAATATAATAATTCTGCTATTCCCCTCTTTACCCCTTTTTTAAAGAATTTATTTTTCTTCTCAAGTTTTCAAGAAAATCCCCCTTATTTTTGGGGTTTCGCTTGAATGCGAACTGAATTAATAGAACCCAGTAAAAAAATCCTACCATTTTTCGATGTAAGTTAATTCTCATTAATTAAAAAATCGACTATATTTTGGTTCAGGATTTATCTTTATCGGTTTAAAATTATACTATTTGGTTGAAGATTTAACTATTTTGTTGAAAATCTTTTTTTTTGTTGAAAATTAATTTTTCCAACTCTAAATTTAACTATTCTATTTATTGTTTAAAGAAAAATACCAATTTTTAATAGAAAATTGGTAGCTTTTAGTTGGAAATTGAACTATTAAATTTTATTTTGAAAATTCATATTTTTTGGTTGAAAATTCAACTACTTTGTTGGAAGTTAAACTACTTTGTGAAACATTAATTTTATTAGTTAAAGGTTCAACTATTTTGTTGAAAATTCATTCTTTTTTGGTTGAAAATTAATTCTTTTAACTGAAAATTGAATAGTTCCGTTATGGGTAGAAAATTGAATATTTTTATATGTTAATTCAACTTTTTTTCAATTGTTAACTATTATGTTGAAAATTTGTTGTCTTTTAAATTTTAAAATTAATTTTCATAACTGAAAACGACCGTTTGTAGTTGGACATGTAACAATTAGGTTACAAGTTTATGCATTTTGTTTTGAATTCCTCTTTTTTTGGCAGCAAAGTTATCTTTTGCATTGAAGAATTCAGCTGCTCATTGTTTAAAGACTCTGTTAAAAATATTTGCCTAAAAATGTTAAAAAAGTCTTGTTAAAAATTCATTTCATTAATTGAAGATTCATCTCATCTTTGGTTGAAAATTAATTTTTTTTAACTCCAAATTTAACTATTCCATTATTTATCTTTTTGCTTTACAAATTCTATTATTTTTGTAGAAAATTTAAATATTTGATTGAAAATTAACTTTCTGATTTGAAAAGTTAACAATATACTTGAATTTTTTTTTCTTTTCTGACTGAACGATCTTTCCTGGTTGAAAATTCAACTCTTTTCTTGAAAAATCGTCTTTTCGGTTTAAAAAGTCTTCTCTTTCGGTAAAAATTTGATTTTTTTAGTCAAAAATGCAAATGTTCGGTTAAAAATTAATCTGTTTTGGTTGAGGATACAACTATTATGTTAAAAATTCTTCTTTCTTTCATTTATCTGTTTTTGATTTAAAATTAGAACCTTTTTTAGTTCAACTATCAACTATTTTAAATTTAACTATACTTGGTTTAAAAGTCAACTATTTTGTTGAAAATTCTTCACTTTAGCTTGAAAGTTCAACTGTTTGCTTGGAAATTCATCTTTGTAGGTCGAAAATTCAACTATATGGTTAGAACTTCAACTATTTTGTAGAAAATTTACTTATTTTCTTAAAAAGTAATTTTTTTCTTCGAAAATTCAACTACGTTGTTAAAAATTCGTCTTTTTGGATTGAAAAGTCATCCTTTTTGGTAGATAAGTTCTTGGCAGTGTCTTCTAAAAAATTTGTCTTTTTGGCTTGAAGATTCGACTATTTCTTTGAAAAATCATAATTCTTGGTTTAAAATTCATCGTTGAAAATTCATCTCGTTTGGTAGAAAATGCAGTATTATATACATCTTGGTATTAAATTAATGTTTTTGTTGTGAAAATCCAACAATTTCGTGAAAAATGCAATATATATTTCGACTTGAAATCTTAAGAGTTCCATATTGAATTCAATACGATACCTGTACATTAATTTTGTTTAAAAGAATTTACTCTCCCATTATGTATTCCTTTATTTTTGTCTGTAGTTTTTGAAAAGCCCTCGGAAAAGCTCCATAGCAAATTTTGAAGAATGTTTTGTATTTTATCATTTTTCTTTTACTTATTTAGTTTCATATCTACAGGACACTGCTGATAAAAACTGATTAAATACAATAGAACAATAGAGATAAAAATTGCAGCAGTGACGTCTTAGTAAAAAATGATATAGTATTGTTATCTTCATTTTCACTTGTACTTTCACTTTTTCGAAATTCACGTCGGCTGTTTTTGTTACATCAGCATATTCAACAGCGCGCACCGCGCGGGTGTTGTTTCTCGATTTGAGGGACAAAATAAGTTTTAATAGAAAATACAAATGTTGAATAACTATATTTTAGGTTTATTTCTTTTCAAGGTATATAGTTTCATTTTCAATAAAAAATATTATTTATCAACAAAAAATGTATAATAATGTATATAATAGTTGATATTTCAATCCAAAAATATTTTAATTTTAAATCAAAAACAGTTGGATTCATGAAAGAAAGACTTTTCTACCATAAAAGAATTATTTTCAATCCAAAGAGACGAATTTTCAATAAAACACAGTTGAATTTTCGATAAAAAAGGTTGTTTTTTAACAAAGTAGTTTAGTTTTCAACAAAACAATAACTTTTTCAACCGAAGAGATGTATTTTCAAATCAAATATTGAATCTCAATCAAAAAAATGAATTCTTAACAAAGTAGTTTAACTTTTAACCCAGGCAAGTAGTTTAATTTTAAACCAATAAATAAAGTAAAAAATATTTTTAATTTTAAAGCAAAAAGAGTTGAATTCATAAAAAAAGAAGAACTTTCAGCGAAATAGTTGAAAACCTCAAAAGGTTTTTTTTTTTAGTTGAAGCAGATCTATCCGATCGCTTTGTGTGTACGATTGCCAAACCGGATGTGATAATTAACTGCAGCAGTTAGTCCAACCTATCTCATGAATAACAAATAACAAATATCAAATGAAATACTTTAAAATTTCCTTGAAATGTTGCACTTTTTTAATTGCTTCCTACTTTTTTCTTCATTCTTCATATATTTTATGTACATTAAAACCTCCTTTCAATCGCAGAGATTGCAAATCTGACAGGATGGAGGTTTTACTGTAATAATATTAATATTTTTCAATAATTATATTATTATAACTAGAAAAAACACGAAATTTTAATAAAATTATCAGTGATATATGTAAAATTATTTAGAAATTGACCAAGAATCGAACTTTTGAGAACAGTAGGTACAAATAACCCAACACTTTAGATTAGAGAACACCAAGGTCTATGGCTCAATGCCTCTGTTAGACAAATTGACTTTTTCTGAGTAATTGCTTTTTAAAAACTTATTTTTCTTAAACATACTTTTTTTAATCCTTCTTGCGCAATTTTGTTACACAATGTGGGCTTTTAAAGTTTATTTTGTTTTTTTAATTTCCTTTAAAAAAGTGGCAATATTTTTGGACAATATTTTTAATAATTGATGAAAACTGTGATCTTTCAAATGATGAATCTTCAACCAAACATATACATTTATATCAAAATAGTTCAACTATCAACCAAGTAGTTGACTTTTCTATAAAAAAAGACGAATTTTCAATTAATAAAGACCATTTTTCAACCAAAAATGGTATAAGTTAAATCTTTAGTTACAAAATTAAGTTTCAAGTCAAAATTTGAATTTTTAACACAGTAATTTAATATCTAACCAAAAAGGTGAATTAAACAAAAGTTTAACAAAGTAGTTCAATTTTCAACCAAATAGCTGAATTTCCAACGAAAAAATATAAATTACTAACCAAATACTGGAATTTTTAACCAAAAAGTAAAAATTTTCTCCAAGAATATTAATTTTTCATAAAAAAGATGAATTTTCAATACAATACATGAATGCTCAATCAAATAATTTTATTTTCAACTAAAAATGATATGTTTAAATTTTCAGTCTGAAAAATGAATTCTCAACCAAAAAGAACAATAAATTTTGAACAATAGAATTACATTTTCAACAAAGAGATGAATTTTCAACTAGATTATGACTCTTCAATTAAAGAAATACATTCTTAACAATGTATAGTTGAATTTTTAAATAAGGAATATACATTTTCAACCAAAAATGGAATAGCTACATTTTCAGTTATACAAATATGGAATTTTAAGTAAAATTCTTGAATTTTCTACCTATTGTCAACCCATAAATATGAATTGCCTACCAAAATTTCGTTTTAAAATGTTCTTTTTTGTGGAAAATTAATTTTTCAGTGAAAATTGAACTATTATGTTGTAAGTTAAAAATTTATCTGTTTTATTTAAAAAATCATATATTTTATTGGTAATTTATCTTTTTGTTTGAATTTTCATCATTTTAGTCAAAAACTCATTTCTTTGGTTGAAAATTTAACTACTTTGTTGAAAGTTCGTTTTAGTTAAAAATTAATTTGTAACTGAAATTGGAAATATGCCATTGTTGCTAGAAGATTGATCTTTTTTATTTGAAAGTTCATTCATTTTGATGAAAACTCATCTTGGTTGAAAATTCAAATCTTTTTTTTTAATTGCTTGTTTTTGTTTTGAAAATTGGACTGTTATGATAAAGTATTCAACTAATTTTTTTATAGGAAATATCAACTATTATACTTTTTCTTAACAATTTATTGTTTATTGAAGATTCATCACTTTGGGTGAAAATTTATGTTATTGTTGAAAACTCCCTTTTTCTGTGTTGAAAATTAATTGTCGTAACCGAAAATGTAATTCTTGCATTTTTGTTCAAAATCGATCTTTTTGAGTTGAAAACTCAACTATTTGGTGGAAAATTCATGTATTTCATGTATGTCTTACGTAATTTGTGGATGACCTCTTCTAAAATTCTGTACGACTGTTGTCACTAAAAAAGTTTGCAATAAATTTAGAAACAAACATTTTTGGCATTAACATTATTGATTGGGTTAATTTTACACCTAAAACAAAAATTTTAGAACGGTCAGGTAAAATGAAGAGTTGGTCAGGGAAAAGTCAGGGAATTTTGAAATTGATATTTTGTATAAGCAACCCTGTAACTATTCAATATTTAAATTGAACATTTTTTCAGGTATGAAAATTTAATTTTCATGGCTTATTAGAAAAATGTTGGGTATCTGGGAAATAAGAAGGAACTTGTATATAGTATTAATTCAAAGTTAAAAGAAAGATAAGTAATTAATACAAATTTTGATGTTGAAAAGTATGCTTCGAACAAATAGTTTTAATTGTTAAACGCTCCACTCGTGGATAGTGGAGTTCCCGGTTCAATTCCGGGATGAGGGATAATTTAAAAACTCGGACGTCAACATCTTTGAATGGTAATAACATCTTCCAAAAATTAATTGAAGAAAAATTAAAAATAAAATTAATATTTGGGAATTCTCTAACAAGAATAATAATTGCAAATGTATGTTGCTAGAATAAATGTATATATCTTTCTGAATATATATGCATATATTTGTGGAAATTATTGTTAAATTCCAATAGAGTCCAACAGCCACGCATTCAAACCTCTCACACGTGTCTTTATCCACGTGTCCTTCGGTTCATTTTATACTCATTAAATTTGCAATACTGCCTGCATAAAGTTCTATAATTGCGTATTACTTTGTTATTAACTTTATAGGCTCCTTTTATTCGCTCCATCTAAATGGAATTTATTTTATGATGCATACAAATTTATTTAAGACCACCTGGGAAATTCATACGGAAATGATTTTTATTGTGGAGAAAACCACTGGAGAAATTTGTATGGAAAGACAATAAATTGTTATTACCAGGGTAGCCTAGAAAAATGGCCAGGGAAAACCTGGAAATCAGGGAAAAGTCATGAAATTTTATTGGTTAGGAAAAATCGTTAAAAAGTCATCCTTGTAAGTTGGAAATCCAACTGTTTGGATTTAAATTCCTCTTTTTGGTCTGAAAATTCAACTATTTTGGTATAAATGAACTTTTATGTTGAAATTTCAACTATTTCTTTGAAAATTCGTCCTTTTGGTTTCAAAATTTTTACAAACGCAACTGTTGAGTTAAAAATAATTCTTCTATGGTTGAAAGTTAATCTTCTTTGGTTCAGGATTCAAATATTTTATTGAAAATTTGTCGTTTTGGTTGTGAGTCAACTGTTCTTGATTTCAAATTGAAATCTTTTTTGGTTGAAATATCTGCTATTACATCATTCGTTTAAAATTCATCATTTTTGGTTGAAAATTCAATTATTTGGTTGAAGGTTGATCCATTTGGTTGAAAAATCATTTTTTTTAAGGTTCATAATTTTAGTTGTAAAGTCATCTCTTTGGATTAAGATTAGTTCTTTTTTTATAAATTAATTCCTTTAATTGATAAATTAAACTATTCCAATCAAAGATTCATAATTTTAGTTATAAATTCATCTATCATCTTGTCAGTTGAAAATTGAACTGTTTTTTTAATAATTCGCTTTATTATTTAATTTAAAACTAATTGTAACTTTTACGTTTTTGGTTGAAAATTGATATTTTTCAGTTGGAAATTCACATTTTCGGGTTGAAAATTAACTTGTCTTATAGAATATTCGTTTTTTAGCTTGAAAATTCAACTTTTTTGTGAAAAATTCGCCTTTTTGTTTGGAGATTAATTATTTTAGTTGAAAATCTTTCACTTCGATTTAAAATTCATGTATATTGTTAAAATTTGTCCTTTTTGGTAGGAATTTTTTTTAGATCTTTTTTTCGTGGGTGAAAATTCGTCTTTTTGGTATTACATTGAAAATTCGTTTTTTGTTGTTGTTGGAAATTAATTCCTTTAACTGGAAATTAAACTATTCCATTTTTGGTTGAAAATTCAACAATTCTGTAGAAAATTCGCCTTTTTGGTTGGAAAACTTTTTGATCATTTGTTTTTTCTTTGTTTAAAAATAATTTCTTAAACTGAAAATATAAATTTTCCATTTTTGGTTGAAAATTCAACAATTCTGTAGAAAATTCGCCTTTTTAATTGAAAAATTCAACTTTTGGTTGAAAATTTTACCACTTTATTTTTGTTGTTGTTGAAGATTCGTAATTTAAGTTGCAAAATTATCTCTTTGATTGAAAATTAAACTATTTCATTGAAAATTCGTATGTTCAGTAGAAAAATAATATTTGGGGGTTGAAAATTCAACTGTTTTGTAGAAAATTCGCCTCTTTGGTTAAAAATGAGCAGTTTTTGGTTAAAAGTTGAACTAATTTGTTAAAAATTAATTTTACTGTTTGAAGATTAATCATTTTAGTTTCAAATTCTCTTTTAATTTGAAGATTTATGTATTTTGTTGAAATTCATATTTTTTGATAGGATTTTTTGTTTGAATCTTTTTTTCTTGCATGAAAATTCTTCTTTTTAGTTGAGAATTCATCTTTTCATCTTTGGAGGTTGAAAATCCAACAACTTTGTTGAAAATTTGATTATTTTGTTGAAAATTCAATTCTTTAGTTAAAAATTTAACTATTTTATTCAAAAGTTGTGTGTTTTGGTTCAAAATTAATTCTTTTAACTGAAAATTAAGCTATTTCAGTTGAAGATGAATTATTTCAGTTCAAAATTCATCTTGTTGGTTGAAAATTTAACTATTTTTTTTTATCATTCGTTTTTTCTTTGTTAAAAACTATTTTTTGAAACTAAAAATTTAACTTCTATTTTTTGCTGAAAATCAAACAATTCGGTAGAAAATTCAACTATTAGCCTATTTTTGAATATTCGTCTTTTTGTTTGAGAATTCATCTTTGTAGGTTGAAAATTCAACTATCTTGTTGAAAATTTGATTATTTTAGTTTACAAAATCCTCTATTTGTCAATTAGTCTACTATTTCATTAAAAAAATTTTATTATTTTTCTGAAAATTGAACTATCTCTTCTTTGAAAGTTGCTATTCGTAGTTTAGTTACTGACACCGTTCCCGTTACTTAGTTCTGAGTAACCATAAGGCGATCTCATCGACGTTGGGTTATTTGAACTCGAGATGTTTGTTTTCATAAGAAGGTTAGGGCTTCTATGCATGTACACTTCGGTATGTATACGATTCCTTTGACTCATTTTAAAAAATTTTTAATATTTTATTCGTATTTTGAAAAATTCATTTTCGCTTTAATGTTTTAGCTATAGTTCATTTACATTTCAAAATGTTTAAAAATTTTCAAATTTTGAGTACCGTTTATATTTTGTAATTGAAGCTCTTGACATTTCGGAAAATTTTTGTTCGGAATTTTTATAATAAATTTGGTTAATTTTTGATTTAAAAACAAACTTTGAAATATTACGTAATTGAAAATCTGATTTCATTCATATCAATACTTAGTTTTCATTTCAGTCCAGTTCTATTCAGTTTTAGACTTGGACTCGTATACTCGAAAGGCGATATCTTTCAGATTACCTTTGACGTGTAAACAACTTAGAACTCGATATGTGGAGTCGCGCCTGATTCAAATGAAACCATGGCTGGAAAGTGTAACGCAAGCCTCTGACACAAACGTTGTGTCTTATGTCACAGACCGGTGGCTTGCTTCTCTTTAACCACCGTAAGAAGCCCTTCAGTCTCCCTCTGTCCCCCTCCCTCCCTCTCTACCTGCCCCCCCTCTCTCTCTCTCATTATAATAATAATAATTGTTGAAACAATTGTAAATCATTTACAAACAGGAGGAAAATATGCTGTGTCTAATTTGAAAAAAGAAAAAAATTTCAATATTTTTCTTATAATTTTTTAGTATTGAGATGTGTAATAATAATGATAAGTGTCATAATAATTAATTTTTCATAATAAAATTTCATTTTATAAACAAAGCTTGACTAAGCAGGCAAAGAAGAGAATGCGTTTTAGGAAATAAAATAGTTTGGAGAATGAATCAATAACTTTTTTAAGTGTTCAAAATTATATCATTTTTAAACAGTTTCAATTTAAAAACAGTACAATTTAGCAATTATAAGTTGTTTCTTGAGAAATGTAAATTGAAAAATGTAATTTACAAATAAAAAAAAAATGAAACAATTAAAATTTATAGTTTACATTCAGCACCCTGAAATTCGAGAGAATCAAGGTTTATTTTATTTTAAGTAATTCAATTTTATTAGTTTAATTTTGAATATTTTATTTATAATTTCCTTTTTTAAATAAACAGTCAAATATTGTTAAATATTGAAACAAAATTTTTTTAAATCAAAAAGTTTCAAACTGAATGCTTAAAAAATAGAGTATGTGAGAATGCAACAATATTTGAACAGAATTTGAAATTGAATAAAAGCATTTAATTATGAACAGATTCAGAATCGTCTTATAACATCAATTTCATTATTATTCAATTATTAATAGTCGAACTGTAGTTCAATTTTGAAAATAAATACTTAATTTATATTTACAGTTGATCAATTTAACATTTTTGTAAATGTTTAATCTTAAACGCTTTAAATTGATTTATAATTGTTCACGTGTTTAAAGTTGCATTTTGAAATTTCTTAAATAAAAAATTTACGTTCAGACATTATCTTCAAAATTAGCCCAAAAACAATACAAAAATGGTTATTTCCGAATTTATTGATATTTTCCGGAAACATTAACATATTACATTTTTTGAAACAACTTCTAATAAAATTAACACATAATGGCTTTCATTAATGCCCATAAAACGGGTACTTTTATCACCTTTCAATTTTCATGCTATAATTTCAAGAAAATCTACAGTTTATTATTATTAAAACTATAGGCTGCTTTTTCAACACCTATTGGAAAATAGATGGCCATAAACTTTTCCCCGACATTACATATAAGAGAAAATAAGAATGTCTTTCCGATGACTCTTTTCTATGTTGCTTTGTAATTTTAGAAGAATTAATAATAATTTAAACAATTTTCATACAGGAATTTAACTAAGATTATCTTTCCGATGACTGTTATCTATGCTGCTTTCTAAATTTACAATAATTTCCAATTATTTAAACAATTTTAATTAATAAACTGAGAGTTTGGCTATTTTTTAACGAAAAGGCTCCATTTCTTATAGAATTAAGTAAGAATATCTTTCCAGTGACTTTTTGCTATGATGCTCTTCAAATTTCAAAGAATGAATCATTATTCAAACAATTTTGATAAACAAATAAAGAGTTTGACTTTTTTTTAAAGTATAGGCTCAATTTGTTTACGGAATCAATAAAGAATGTTTTTCAAATACCTCTTTCCTATGATACTTTGAAAATTTACAATAATTATTAATTATGTAAACAATTTTCATAAACACATCCAGAACAATTTGTTTACGGAGTCGACTAAGATTGTCTTTCCGATGAATCTTTACCATGTTTTGTAAATTTGCAAGAATTAATAATGATTTAGACAATTTACATTAAAAAATTTAGAGTTTGGCTATTTTTCAACAAATAGGCTCAATTTTTTACGGAATTAGATAAGCAAATCTTTCAGGTGACATTTTTCTGTCATGCTCTGCAAATTTCAAAGAATTAATTATTATTTAAACAATTTTGATAAACAAATTAAGAGTTTGACCATTTTTCAACGAGTAGGCTCAATTTGTTTACGGAATCAATAAAAAATGTTTTTCAAATAACTCTTTCCTATGTATGATACTTTGAAAATTTACAATAATTATTAATTATTTAAACATGTTTATCAACATATTCAGCGCTTGGCTATTTTTCAAGGAATAGGCGCAATTTGTTCACGGAGTCAACTAAGTATGTATTTCCGAAGAATCTTTTTCTAGGTTGCTTCACAAATTCAGATTTTGGCTATTTTTAACGAATAGGCTGCATTTTTTTATAGAATTAACCAAGAATATCTTCCCGATTACTTTTTTCTATGGTGCTATAAAAAGTCTTTCTGATGACTGTTTTCGATGTTGCTTTGTAAATTTGCAAAAATTAATATATATATAATATATATATAATAATTAATAAGGATTTAAACAATTTTGATTTAAAAATTTAGAAATTGGCTATGTTTAACAAATAGGCCACATTTTTTTACAGAATTAACTAAGAATATCATTATGATTACTTTTTTTATATGTAGCTTTACAAATTTCCAAGAATTATTAATTATTTAAACAATTTTCATGAAAAAATCAAGAACTTGGCCATTTTTCAACGACTAGGATCAATTATAATTGATCCTATAGTTTAGTGCATCAAGATATCTACTATACTTTGCAAACATTCAATAATTAATAATTATTTAAAGAATATTCATAAATAAATTTAGAGTTTAGCTATTTGTCAACGAAGAGGATACATATTTTTACAGAATTAACTAAGAATATCTTTCCGATTACTTTTTTCTGTGATACTTCGTAACTTCTCAAGTATTATTAATTATTCAAATAATTTTTATGAACAAATTGAGAGTTTAGCTGTTTTGAAACTAATAGGCTTAATTTGTTTACGGAAGCAAAAAAGTACGTGTTTCCAATAAGACTTTCCTACATTACTATGCACATTTGCAATAATTATTATTTATTTAAACAATTTTCATAAACACATTCAGAGTTTAGGTATTTTTCAAGAAATAGAAACAATTTGTTTACGGATTCACCAAAATCTCTTCCTGATGACTTTATTCTATGTCGCTTTGTCAATTTAAAAGAATTATTCATTATTCGAACAATTTACATGAACAAATTCAGAGTGTGGTTATTTATCAACCAATAGGCTACATTTTTTTACATAATTAACCAAGAATATATTTCCGATAACTTTTTTCTGTGATACTTTGTAAATTCCCAAGCATTCTTAATTATTTAAACAATTTGTATCAGCAAATCGGAGGCAATTTGTCGAAGAAAACCTCCCATCGAACCTCCTGTTCGACATTAGTTAAAACCGAGGTTAAAAATTGTATGTCTAAAATGTTACAAGATTAAAATTCTTTTCTTTCCATATAATGGCCAGGTAAAATGAAAAATTGTTCAGGGAAAAATCAGGGTTTTAAGTTTGTGAATTTTTAAAAAATTTTCAAAATCTATCCTAACTTCATTTATGACAATGTTCCATGTAATTAATATGTAAATTCAAATCTAAAAATTATTTTAGTTTTATGTTCTAAGGTATTTTATAATTATTATATTTTGTTGAAAAATATTTGAGGCTGAATATAGTTATAAACTTGATGGATTATTCATTATTTCAATAATTAAAATGTGGTTTACTGTCCAAATATGAGAATGTGCGTTAGGGAGAAAAAAAAAGTGGGAAACGTGAAAGAAAAATAGAGGAACATGACTTCCATCGACATGAAAAATATTTGCTTAGAGTTTGTTGTTTCATGGTTTTTCGGTTAGCTTATTGTTTGCGAATCATTTATGATCCATTGGTTGAGAAACATTGACATGTCGCGATATTGGTATTTTTGAAAAATACACTAGCTTTCTCACGCTTTTTCTTATCTTTGAGGTATCATGTCGAGGGGATAATGTTGCTTATTGTTGCTAAATCGGAAGATTTCTAATCTATTTTCTTGGCCCCCAAGAGACTCTTTGCGTCATAATGACTACTATAATTTGTCGCAACGTTTCTAATCAGCAGATGTGTTTTTTTCAAACAAAAAAACGTATTTTACGATTTTTATTGCTTTACATTACAGTTCAAAAAATCTAATTAGGCTAATTTATATCAACATCTTTTATTCTTTATCTAAATGATCAAAAAGTTCAAATATGATGTATCTTTTATTTCGTACAAAATTCTATATATAGAAAAACATGGTTAGACTTTAAAAAGATATGTACATAGTCAGAAAGTAAAAACAAGAAAGTAATCATTTTTTAAGCGTACTGAAATAATAAATCGTTCCTCCTGTAACTCTAAAAAATTTTGCATAAATTTCACCATAAAAAACAATTACTTATTAGTAAATGTATTTTTTCAAATATAATTAAATTCGCTTATTGAATTAATGAACATAAAATTAATGTAACGACGAAAATTAAATGTTGAAAGTGGGACTTGGTTTATCCATTTTTATTTCAAAATGGCCAAATTGGACGATTTCCAAATAATTTAAATTAAAGCATTATAAATTATAGAAATTAATGTTTATTTTGAAATTAGAAATTTAGAATGTTGAAAATTCAATTATTTTGAATTATAATATGCAACAGATAACATGCATTAGCCAGGATTACAACGTTATGCTCGCAATTTTTAAAGATGACAATAATTCAATAATTAGATTACATATATTACATAGATAGAATTTCAAAATATCGTAGGGATTAGATAATTATTACAGAGTTTACTCAAAAATTACACGAATGTTACATGCGATCTCAAAATATTGTATAATGGATTTTATAAGTATTACAGAGATTTATTACAGAGGTGTAATCCAGAGATTTATTGCAGAGAGGTTTTATGAGGTTACAAGCATTATACGAAGATTTCATTTGATTTCAGATTATCGCAGGGATTACCTAAAGATTACAGAGTTTACTCAGTGATTACAAATATTATATAAAGATTATATATTTCAAAATATGGCCTCTGGGGGTTACATAAAGATTAGATAGCTTACACAAAGATTATAGAAGATTACATGAGATTTTCAAAGTTTAAAGTGATTACAAAAGATTGAAATATTACCGGGATATCCTAAATTGTAAATCAGATTTGTTGCTTTTTGTTTATTTAATTTAAAAATACTGACATAAAATTGGTTTAAATTTTTTTATAAACGTTAAGTGTAACCCACGCGGAGGGACCTTCGGTACAGTGAAAGCTCGCCTAATTGAGTATTTTAGCATGACGTCATGGGCATGCAGACAACTTTTTGGAGAAAATATTCTAAACGTAAAAGTAAGTCATAAATACCAATAGTAATAATTCTCAAGTTTAATTCTCTCAGTCATGTTCCATTCTTTTGTCGATTGACAACATTTCAGTGTTACAAAATAAAATAAAATATCCAAAGTTTCAGATTAGTGTATCAGATCGTGTACTCGAACCTCAAATTTCGGGCATTTTATTGTATTTCGTGACACTTAAAGGTCTCCAACCGATAAAAGGATGAAACAGAATAGAGCAGATGTATTCTACCTTTGATAAATATTACCATTCAGACCATTAATACTTACTTTTAAGTTTATAATATTTTCTTCAAAAAGGCGCATGCACTCCTACGTCAACAACTATGCTTACCTTCCTGGCGGCTGACATTTTCACTTATTCTAGCATGACCGTGATTGCGCGAAATATTTCAGTCGTTTTTTTTCATTTTATTATATTGATTTTTATTTGGAAAATTTTACTATTTTAAGGAAATGTCATTTGTCACGTCTTATGTCAACAAAAACACTGACATGCATGCAGTAATGCTAACGAACCTCGACTTTTCCAACTGCGCATGAGCCGAATAGCGCGGGTCTATTTAAAATTACAAAGTATAAACTTGTAATATTACATCAATAATAATTTATTTAAAGAAATTAGCTATTTCTTAGATTCCATTTAATCAATTTTTTAAAAGTGGAAATTCGTTTGAAATATTTATCTGTATTATTATTGATCGTATTTATTGATTTCGAATAGACTCGCGCTTTTCGGCACATACGCAGTCGAAAAAGATGCTTACAGCGCGCGCATCGATACAAGGCTGGGGCAGCCAATGAACGTCGATTGACAAAAATAACATGAAGTTCGCGGTAGAGGTGGGATCCCCTCCGCCTTCAAATTATCGAACGAACGAGCTTCATGTTCGTTCAAATAGGCGAAGTTTCACTGTATTAGTATTTCGTTTATCGCATATCCATTATTGAAGTAAAATATACAAATTTAGGCATAATCGAGGTACGGTTAGAAAAAGTCGAATAGTGGCTATGAAAATGCAGACTAAAGTCTCTGGTTTGAATAAATTGTGAGAATATCAGACTCTTGCATACAAAAAAAATTACAGTATTTCTAACTCACTGCATTAAATTTGGTAATGAAATCGAATAAGGAAAATTGGGGAAGTCCTTGAAAAGAAGCAAAATACACTGGAGTCCCGCTTTAGTGGGCGTTTCTGTTGTACCCTCAATGGCATTCATATTAAATCGGGACTCTCTCCAAAGTGTTCTTCTTCTTGCTTGTGGTTTCTTATAGTGCCGAATCGTAAAAATCGCAACTCTGTTGACCTTGCAAACGCCTCTTTCTCGCCCCCTTGGACCACCTTATCACGTATATCGGGACGCAGTAAAGCAGGACTCCAGTATAGAATGTTATACATTTCGGTAGAAACACTTTGCAATCTTTCTAACAAAGCCACTATACGAAAAATGGGTATCACGTGACGTTGTGTGTCACGGTAGCCGCTAGCTCATTGTCCACCCCCCCCCCCCCCCCTCCGTATTCCGAATTTAATTTACGAAGGGCACTCGAATTTGTATACAGTCCGACCTCGATATCTTGAAATTCCCCTCATATGGTGCCCCCACCACTAGTCGCCCTGATAGTTTTTGACGTTTGCGCAGATGGTGTGTAGATTCAAAAAGCCGGCGGTTACTTATTGCTGCCTACACATGTCTGCTGCGCAACTGGACTTCCCTTTGGAGCGACCTCGATAACCTGAACAGACTCCTCCCGAAAAATTAGAATTGATCGAATCAGGTTCGAATGTACAGCTAATAGAGTATTTCCACTTGTGACGTCATTTCAAAATGTCCGAACACTCCAGGGAAAACATTGCATTGTATACACAGCGTCGCGTGTATTATTTTAGTTAAAGAATTGTGTTTATCGGCAAATTAAAAATGTCTATTGAATACTTTTGGAGTTTATCTAGTGAAGTGAAGGTCCGTTATTATAATAAACTAAGTGCAATTGACAATTTAGATCCCTACGCTTTGAAAAATGAGGAATTTTCCACAAGTATTAGTGATGTACTCGAAGTGAGTGAGTTCGATCTTATATCGTATAAGTAGTATAAGAAGTATAAGAGACTTGTCAGGAAAAATTCATTGAACCCACTTATATATTGGCATACATGAGCCGAACAAAAGTTCCAGCGAATTGTAACGGGAGCCCTGGCGGACCGGCCGAACGCAAACATTACGCTACAGCGTAACGGTAAAGTAATGGTAAAGTAATGGTAAAGTAATATGGCATTATAATTGATAAAAGAAACAAAATTAATATGTAAACTGTTGCAATTATAATGAAACGTTGAATTTTACGTTAAATGGACATGCCGGAATTGCAACAAGTTGCTTTTTCAGCGTTAAAAAATAAAAAAACATAGTGACTGTCATTGCAGTCGGGCCCCTGCATATTGGCAACCCGTTAACTGGGCTTCAAGTGGGTTGCCAGTCTGCAGGGGCCTGACTTGAATGACAGCCACTTTGTTTTTTTTATTTTTTAACGATGAGAAAGCAAGTTGTTGCAATGACGGCATGACCATTTAACGTAAATTTTAACGCTTTATTATAATTGCTACAGTTTACATATTAATTTTGTTTCTTTTATCAACTATAATGCCATATTACTTTACCATTACTTTACCATTACTTTACCGTTACGCTGTAGCGTAATGTTTGCGTTCGGCCGGTCCGCCAGGGAGGACTGTTGGACTCGAGCTCTAACCTCAAAATTTTATCACCTCACCTACTGAATAAATACTGCAATTAAATCATTTTTAAACACTGAGCAGTATTCCTTCTTTAAATTAGAATATGTATGCATAGGGAGAAACTATTTAATTTAATAACTTTTGCATGAAATTAAATTTTCAAATGGTAACTTCAACTAACCTCAACAATCAAAACTTTTGTTTGACGCAAAAATGATCAGAGTAAACACTTTTTCCTACTGTGTTCGCTCTTTTATTGAAAATCAGAGTACCGATAAGTATTTTAAAAATATTTAATTCTAGTATTTATTGAGTGAAATGAGGCAATTGAATTTGGAGGTTAGAACTTGATTACTTCAGCCTTGTGAAAAATGTATCTAATTTATCTTACCTGATATAAAATGGTTTGAGCAAATTGTTGCATTTCTTATCAGCGATTCACTTAAATGACCACGTTCAATCGCACTTATCCATTTTTTCGATAACTCTATTTTTTTCTGCAAAGTGTATACTGTAAAAAAAAATTGTGTAACTTTACCATTGCGTTATTGCAATCATACCAAAACTTGTAAAATTACTTTCTTCATATGAAATTCTTATATAAATATATATATATATAAATATATATATATAAAATATATAAAATATATATATAAATTCTTATGAAATTCCTAGTTTTAAATGAAAAACATCACTTTCAATGAAGTATTTTCACAAGCTTTTGTGAATTTACCTCTTTACACTGTTAAAAATTTGAGGAGTAAATGGCTAGCGGAGTTGAGAGTACAATTTTTCAGAGTATAAAATCGACTCAGTATTGAATATATTTAACTCCGCATATTTTACTCCAGAGTAAAATAGAGAGAGCAAAAGGTTCTGAAGTGTACTCAGAGTGAATCTAATTAATTGGCACCGCACAGAAACAAAATCTTGAACCATGCTCAATCCGGAGTTAATCAGTCGTGACGGGACTTCTTACGGAGTTTATGTTCGGAGCTGCGTTCGCAGAAAACTTGCAAACACTCTCTTCGCAGTTGTTCACCACATCATGGCCGCAAGTCACCGCGTGCGAAACTGCGAAAACATGAAAATTCTAGAATGCATAATTCTAGATGGTCACTTGTCGCGTCGGTGAGATTCATTACTTAATATTTAGGAAAGTTGTATCTGTCGACGATAAAAAAAGTGAGATATGGCAACCAAACAAAGTGGGTGAAAACTGTTTATGAATCCGAATTGGGATACGAACAATTCATTATAGACGCCGGTAAGTATAATTGTATATAATATAGAATCCTTTCGTACCATTCAGAAAAATGGTGTGTATTATTCATTTTAAAATTAATAAAGAAATGCTTGGAAAATTGTTTCCAATACGCTTTCGGAGCATTCGAAAAATATTTCTGGACATTTCTGAGTAAGTGGATTTAGTATTAATTTTCAATAATAAAGGGTTTCTAAATTGACTCATTTGCCTTATATACAAATATGACGAATTTTAAAAAGGAATAATCCACACAAGTTTTTCAAGTCGTATAAAAAGATTCAAAAGCATCATGGATATGCTCATAATTATTATTATATACAATTATAATTACCGGTGTCTATGAATTCTTTGTGTCCCAATTCGGATTCATAAACATTTTTCACCCGCTTTGTCTGGTTGCCGCACCGACTCGACAAGCGACCATCTAGGATTCTGGAGTTTAACATCAAATATTTTCAGAGTACTGGAGTCTATTTCTAAATAGTGAAATACTCCTTTCAGCGTTTCTTTTTAGCGATATTTACTCCTTCAAATCAACTCCTGGTGGTGTCGTGGGACAACTATAGGGTCAGAACGGAGTTGATTGAAATAACTCCGGACAGTGCATTTCAGGAGTTCTTTTCCAAGAGTTACATTTTAACTCATCTTCTTCTACTCCGCCTACCGTTAACTCTAAACGGTGGGACTTTTATAGGGTACGCTTCGGAGTAGATTTTAACTCCGTTTTTTTAACAGTGTACAAATAGGTAAGAATTGGACTCTCATTAGACTCTCTGGCAGTCCAATTCTAACCTACTTTTAAAGAGGTGAATTCAAAAAATCTTGTGAAACTACTTCATTGAAAGTGATGTTTTGCATTTAAAACTATTAATTTCACAACTATGAAGGAAGTAATTTTACAAGTTTTGGTAAGATTACAAAAACGCAGTGGTAAACCCGGTAAGAAGAGAAGAATTGAAAAAAATTAATACTTTCATATTTAAACGAAAGAGTGAGCATTATTTAATTTTTTTGAATGTCCTAATTTTCCATCGGGATAAGTGCCCAACGAAAGAATAGGTTCATTTCCGAAACCAATTCTTTTCTATTTCCTTAACGAACGCCACTTGTGTTGTGTTCCATACAGGCGAACATATTTTCCATTTTTTTAATTCCTCTTAATGCGAGCAGTAGACACACCTCTCATGGTTATTTTTAATCCCATACTTACATGCTGTATTTTGGATTAATTTAATTCTTTCTAATCCATGCACAAAATGCGTGCACTTGCATGATTTATATTCCTGCGTGTGCAGCATAAGTTTGAAAATTTCAATTTTTGGTGTCATGGTTATTTTTAATTTCATACTTACATGCTTTATTTTCGATTATTTTGATTCCTTCTAATTGCAAGTTGGCTACTAAACATCTTCTCTCCTTCCCTAAACCCTAACAACGGTTTCAGATGTTTAGCAGTCAAGTTGCAAAAATTTAACCTAAACCAAAAATACAAATTCAAACCAAAAAAAAGGTAGGCAGGAAATTTCAAAAATTTGATTTCGACTATGCTGGATAGATGGTTTTTTGGCTCCGTATACTTTTTTTGTGGTTGTTTAATCCATGCACCTACATTAAAAAATAATTTTAATATAATTTAAATGTGTTCCAAGACAGATTTCATATGAAATCGGTCAAAATATGTTTCTGTTAAACAGATTAATAAAAAAAATGTTCACATAACTTACCCAAATTCTTTTTTTTTTCACCTGTAATTTATGAATGTAATACAATATTTATTCATTTAAAAAATGAATTCATTTCAATACACAGTTGCGCCTTAAAAGTTGCATTATTTTATTCCTTTCAATTCTTCCTTTTACATTTTTCCACTTTTTAATTCCTCCCAATACGCTTCCATTACATTTTTCTGAGTCGATTAAAAGGACTAGCTTTTGCGTCTTCAAAGTGACATTATTCTCTTTCTTTCTATTCTTTCTTTTGCATTCCTTCACTCTTTAATTCCTCCCAATACACTTCCATTAAATTTTTCTAAGTCGATTAAAAGGAATAGGTTTTGCTTTTTTTGTCTACTCGATGATGGAACTTTCTATGGAGGAAATTTCACGTATTAATGAGAATTCAGATTCTGTTTCAGTTTCTTTTATAATAGCTGGAATTTGATGAAATGATATTCCATGGTCCCTTGCTTTGTTCTAAGTACAACCCGCAATAAAACACGAAAGTACCATTTTCTTAAAATAATGAACTAATTGATCCTCGAAAAGTATATTACATGGGATTCAATGTATAAAGCACGAGTGCTCTCCCTGGCGTGTTCGGCCATTTTGAAATTTTATGGCTTAATGGAAATACTCTATACGCCTGTTGGGTAGCTACGACAGTGCCACCAATTTGGAACTATTGGGAAGAAATTAAAATTTCGTTTCAATATTAACGAAAAATCCTATACACTGAAGTCCCTCTATAGCAGTTCCCTCTGTAACAGACAAGGCGGTCCAAGGGGACGAGAGGGAGGCGTTTGTAAGGTAAGCGGAGTTGCGATGTTTACGGTTCGGCGCTATAAAAAGCCACAAGCAAGAAGGAGAAGAAGAACGGTTCGGAGAGTCCCTCTGTAGCATCTTTGTTGATTAAGGGTACCCCCGAGACAGCTGCTATAGAGGGATTCTAGTGTAGTAAACAATTAATTTTAAATCGAAGATTAACAGGTTTGATTAAAATGAATTGATATTCACTGCTTTTTTTCATAAACTGTTGTCATAAACAAAGTCACAGAGGTATCCTACCGGCGTATACAGGCGTATAGGACCAGATAGGACTCTGTCAGCGGACGCTACGCCGACTCAAAGCGCCACATTTGAAAGAGACGGAGTCGGCGTGTTACGCCAACCGTGCGCCCATGCGCACTCATGTAGCCCTGCTAAAAGTCACGTAAACCAGCCTACGTGAACTCCGACCTGCTAGGGCCTACGTGACCAGCGCTGCGATTGGCCAGGCCTGCGATTGGAAAGACGAATTTCCAACAACAACAAAAATACGAATTTTTAACAAAATACATGGATTTTCAAACAAATAGTTGAATTTTTAAATAAAATATAGGGCCGGCTTTAGGAATATGGGCGCCCTGTGCGATAAGCAAAATAGCGCCCCACCCCCCTCTAATAAAATAAATAAAATGTTGTCAATTCGATAATTTATATTACATAAACACATTAAATTGTTTAAGTAATTGTTAATAACAATTGTAATAAATACATGTTTTTAATCAATATATTAAATATATTTACTTTTGTGATACGTTTTCAAAATACAACCTTTTATCTCGCCTTTTATTTTATATGCATACATATTTACAAAATATGTACACGACGCAATATTATATTAACTATTAGTAATAATAAATATAAAAAGGTGTATTTAACGTTTAATTCTTCAGCAGAGCGAAGTGAAAACAATTATTTTCTTAAATCTGTTTTTTACATTCTCATCATAATGAGAAGGTATTGGTTTATGTGAAAAATGACTTTCGCGGATTCCATCAAATGTCGACGTTTTGAGACCCCCTGAGTCAGAAAAAATAGTTTTTACGTCGGTGTCTGTCTGTCGTTGTCGTCGTTGTCGTCGTTGTCGTTGTAGTCTGTAAACACGATAACATTTGAAAAAATAATCCGATTGGATTGCCCCTTGGCACACTTCACAAGAGTGCGGAAAGAAAGGACGAGTTCGTCAGCCAGCTATTTTGGACAAAATTTCGAAAAGTTAGAGCATTTTTTACATTTTTGTGACCATTTTTTTTTGAAATTTGACATTTCCATTTAGGGCTCTTCATAGCACATGAAAATTCGAACAATTTATCCTCATGACTTTTTTCGATAAAAGTAAAATTGTCAGAGCTATAGGATTTTCAAAATCCAAAAAAACAAACGAAAATTAACATTTTGAGCCAAACAACGCAAGATATGAAAAAAAGTCGAGACAAGAAAAGTGTTTCTTTTTGCACGCCCTACAAGGGTATCATAACGACTTTTTGAATTTTCTTGAAAAATTGAAAATTGACATTTTTATTGCACAAAAAATAATGAAAAATCCAAAAATTTAATTTTACGGACAAACTATGCAAGTTACGACAAATGATGATTGAACAAAAATTATGCACTTAAAAAATATCTACAAATTTGTTGATGGTCACTTTTTGATAGGATGTGTAGTTTTTGTATTATTTGTAAAAATTACATTAACAGTAGAAAAATCAGCCCGATAAGTGGACACATTCTCATCAAAACTTTGCTTATTTATTTTCTTTTTCATCTCGTGTGTGTTTTTTTCAAAATATCTCATTGTTTTCATGTTCTCAATACTATTTCTAACCATTAAAACAATAAAATAACTATCATTAATGCTCACGGTACTTGAAAATTTGTATTTTTACATTCTCATCCAGAGAAGGTATTAGATTTGTGTAAGATTTGCCTGCCCCCCCCCCCCCGTTTTTTGTCAAATTTCAATTTTTCAATAATCATTAAAAAATTTATCATATACATAATACATGTTCAATAAACGACTTAGATACTTTTTTTCTATCCTTTGCAGGTAGTTGTAAAACATCATTCAAATTGTATGATTTATTAGAAAGATACGGAAATATACACTTCAGTAATGGAATTTCCTTCTTCATTTGATATCAAATACAAATTTAGTCATTTTTATCTGAAGAACATAGAACATCACATATAGTCGTTGCGAAGCGCGACGAACAAATCTTGTGCCGCAAGCGCGCTCAAACTTTTGCGTTTCTATTATACGATGAACAGAAACGAGCGTGGAGCGCGAGGTTTACATGATTTTGAAAGCAAATATCGAGCGCGAAGCGCGAGTGTTTTGATGAGAATGTGTTCCTTAAGGTCGATAGAACCTTAAGTAAATTATTTCTTCTTTTTATGTAAAACTGACGTAATTAAACCAAAAGCAAGTCATAACGATGAAGTTTACTACGAGAGTATTAGCCCACGATGCCCGCAATAGCGAGCACACGATGTGCGAAAACCTATAGAAGAACCAAGTTTAAAGCGTCAGGTAAATGTGTCCGAGCGCGTAGCGCGAGGTGAACACATTATCAAGCGCGAAGCGCGAGATGAATACCTAATCGAGCGCGAAGCGCGAGATTCAACAGGTGCGCGCCCTAGGCGCGCTCAAACTTGCGAGCGAAGCGAGCCGCGCGCGAGGCGCGCGATGAGAATGTGCCGGCAAAGCGGCCAGATTTTTTTTTTCAATTTGTTGGATATCACTTTCAGTCAACACAGAAGGGCTGAATGTATTTAAATTTTTTAAATTTAAAGATTATCTTCAATGGGTAAAAAAATTGTCGCGATTTATTGTATGTACAGTATGTACACTTTTCGGTAATAAATTACAATACAAAATTACATTTTCGAAAAATTAATTTTCGATCAAGTTAACGTTTTTTGAAATATCAACAGAAATTGAAGACATGAGAATGACAAATAGATAAGGATCAATTTTTCGAAATTCTGCTTTAACGATTTCAAGTGATTGAAGACACTATTTATTGGTACATATTAAGAATATGTTAATATCGTTTCTTCTTTCACAAAAAAATGAATTTTAAAATGATGAGTAATGCGTACGACAAGTGTGTAAGAACTATTTGTTTTTTTTGTCCTCATAAACAGTTTGAAAAAAATCTTTTCACCTCCATGAAACAATATATATGTTAGACAGGCAGATGTTAAGGTGTTGACCAGGGTAATATATATTTTGAAGATGGTAATAAGTAATAAAAGTGCAGATGAAGTGTAGGCCACATTAGGGTGGTCCAAAAATGCATGCAAAAATGTCTTCTCGTGTGAGAGGGCAACGATCCCCCTCCTCTATTTGATTCCGAATAAAAAAAAATTTCTATTATTTTTTTAATTTTGATTTTAACAGGTGTCGGATTTGACTTCAAATTTCCCATGTAAATTGCATGAGAAAAAATAACTTTTCAGAATTTTTGGAATAATTTTTTATGGTTTGGAAAAATGTTACGGGAAAGTATAGAGGCTTGTGGATAATGATTCAATGAAGAATTCCATGTATCAGACGTATAGTTTTGACAACCAAACACACCCTACGGGTCCTTAAAAACTACCCTTAAAACCAAAAATATCAATTCTTCATGAAATTGACATTTTGAGCACTTTATTCCTGTTTTTTTTTCACTAAAAATCATTTCTATTGGTCTCGTGGAATATTTATGAACATTGGTTATTTAATTTTCAATTTTTTAAGCAAATGAAATTTGTATGAATATTTTTTTTCGAAAATTATTTTTTTTGTTATTAAAAATTATGACCGCTTGTTTAGTGGAATATTTATTAATATTCTTTAATTAATTTTTATTGGTTCAAGCAAATTCCATTTGTTTTTTTTTTCGAAAATTCTTTTTTTTTAATAAAAATTATTACTGTTGGTCAGTGGAATATTTGTCAATTTTGGTTAATTGATTTTCAATTATGTAAACAAATTCCATTTGTTTTAAAAATATTTTTTTCTTCACAACTTCGATATTTTCAACTAATAATTCATTTTGCATGTCAATTAATTTTATATTTACATCTCACCTTCATTATTTAACAAACCCTTATTTGTTTTATCATTTCTAATTTGTTTGAACAATTAATTGATTGTCGAAACAATTTATAAATATAAAAAAAATTATTGTTTTCAGCAATCAGATGTTTTAATATGAATAGCAGAAAAGAAAAATTTACCAATTTTGTGGAAAAATATTGTTTAAACAAATTAAATGTTGTTGAAAATGTAAAATCATTCATTTTCGAAACAATTGGAAAATATTTGAAAATAAATTCATGTCACATAATGTTAATAAACTGCCGCTTCGACGAATTTTTGAGAGAAAAAAACATTTTATAAACAAATGGAATTTGTTTAAATAATTAAAAATTAATTAACCAATGGTGATAAATATTCTAATAGACCAATAGAAATAATTTTCAATAGACAGTACGAGAATAAAGTTCTCAAAAGGTCGATTTCATGAAGAATTGACATTTTTTGTTTAAGGGTAGTTTTTAAGGCACCGTGGAGGTGTGTTAAGGGTGTCAAACCCATATGTCTAATAGATGAAATTGTTTTTTGGATAATTCTCAACAAGCCTCCATACATTCCTGTCAAATCCGGCAACTGTTAAAGTAAAAAAAAAAAAAAAATAGGAAATTTCTTTTTCGGATTGCCAACCACACGCGGGGGGGGGGGGGTGCCCTATATAAAAGAAGTGCTTTTGGACTGCCCTCAAATATATTGAATATTTTGTATTATTTTGTTTTATTTATTTATCTTTATCAGAGGGACTTTTCACATTTCAATCTTCAGAATGGACACTTTTAAATTGTTACTTATTTCTTATTACCTTTTAAAAATTATTATTAAAAAGTGGGTAATGCGAATATTTAAAAACGGATCCTGGTAAGGATCTCTTGAAAGCATTTGCACTTTTTTCTGCTTCTTTATCAGCAAGAAGTTTTCTTTTTCGATATTGTGCACCGGACAGTTTTTTTTACTTCGACGACATTGCATCTCGTTCGCAAATAAGTTTTATGGACACAAGTTATTTAACATTGAGTTGTAGTGTTGCGGGCAAAAAAATAAAAAACGAATGATCATTTTGGGGTACATAGTTTTCCAGAAGTTGTCGAAGTGGAAAAATGAGGAAATTAGGAAAACACTTACTATAGAAAGCGTCCTTAGGGGGGGGGCCCCCCAACCATTATTGGATAGGAACATTCGAAAAGAGGGATAGGGGCGTTTATACCTATATTGCCTTTTTTCGAAGCAAACCCAAATTTGAGCTGAAACTACAATACCAGGTTCGAAAAGAGATAGTTTAAATGGTTACTTTGAATTATATTCATCATTCTTAATATCTTTTATAACGTATATATTTTAAAAACCTATCATAAATTTCCTAATTGAGTGTCGCTCCTATAACTATTATTTATTTGGTCCTTCGGTTTCGGTGCCAAAATATCTCAATCCAAATAAGGGGTCAGAGGAGGAGCACAGACCCTTGAACAGATTAGTGAAAAAGCTTTTACTGATCCTGTGACTCAGAATCGGAAAAATAGGTGCAAAGTTGTCCCCTTTCCAGGCACCTGAGGTCTAGGCAGGTACAAATTAAAATCGCATGCCCCCCCCCCCCAGTCGCAGCTTTCTGTTCGCCCGCACAGCTCGCACACTCTAAAAGCCCGCACTGCTAAAACAGACCGATTTTCAACCAAAAAATGAAAAGTTGAACCTTCAGTAAAAATATTAAATTTCAACAACAAAAAACGAATTCTCAACAAAGTAATCCAATTTTCAACAAAACAGACGAATTGTCAACAAATACGGATTTTTCAGTCAAGAAATAAAAAAAATATGTTCAAACAGATTGTTCAACTTTTAAGCCAAAAAGGAATTTTCTGTAAAAAAGTTGAATTTTCCACACAATAGTTAAATTTTCCTTCAAATAGTAAAATTTTTAACTGAAAGAGATGTATTCTGAAAAAAAATGATAATAATCTTCACTCTAATAGTTAAATTTTCAAGAAAGAAAAAAAATGAATCCTCAACAAAAAATGTAGTAGTTGGTATTTCAAAAAAAAACAACAAAAAAAAGCAATGAATTTTTAATAAAATAATTACATTTTTCACAATGTAATAAAAATAGTAACAAAATAGTTGTTTTTTAACCAAACAGCTAAATTTTCACACTACAAAGTTGAATTTTCACCCAAAAAGATAAATTTTCAACGAGATTTTCAACAAAATTCATACATTGTCAAACGAATAGTCAAATTTTTAACTAAAAAATATATATTTTCAATCAAGAAAGGAAAAGATAAATCTTCAGTAAAAAAGGAATTTTCAACTGAATAGTCCAATATCAAATTTAAAAATTACTTTTCGACCAAACAGTGGCATTTTTAAACAAAAAAAAAAGGAAAATTTCAAACCAAGAAGATTTTTTGTTTCTACAAAAAAAAAGACGAATTGGCAACTCTCTGTAAAGAATGTTTTAAGTTTTTTTAGTATTATCTTATCTTTATTTGAGGGACTTTTGAAATTTAAATCTTCGGAATGGATATTTTTAAATTGTTACTTGTTTTTTATTACTTTTTAAACATTATTATTCACAAGTGGGTTATGCGAATATTTAAAAGAGGTTTTTATTCTTAAATAGTTTCTGGACCCATTATTATTGTCTCATTCTGACAATTTTCTCTCTTCATCTGGCTGGCTGGTTCTATCGGTCCAAGAGCCACCACCACCCAGATTCGCGAGGTTCACTCCCGGTGTGCTTCATAATTTATATCCCGGTTTCCTGTCACAGTTTCCAGTCTGACATCGTAGGTCGCGGACTCCTCTGCCAGCGAATTTTTATTATTATTATTATATTATAATGTGATATTCCAATCGCGAATAATCGAAAAATTTAATTCAAAAGCTTTAAATAAAAAGATGAAATAAATAACATGTCATTATTATTAAAATAAATAGAAAAATATTGCAAAAAATAAAAAGTTTAGAATCAATAATAAATATTTGTAATCATTTAAAATATTTCAAGAAGTGAATAGTCCTATAAGTTAGTAATTTAAAAAAAAATAAACTCCATGAATTTGGACTTGGTTCCAGATATTATTATAACATTGAAGTACAGTGTGATAATTATCAAAGATTATGTATCATTTTGAGTTTTTATTAATCCTAATGACAATTCTCCAGCGACTGTGATCATAAAAATAAAGTAATACAAATTTGTGATTGTGTGTGAATCGTAGGAAACGGTAGTTAATCTCTAAACGAACGGATAAGAATGTCGCGGAAGAAAAGTGTTTACCCAGAGGTCAGTTTTTTAATTTCCTACCTTTATTTTTTTATTCCAAAAATTTGATCATTCAAATTGTACGCTTTTACTATACATATTTCATTTCCCAAAATGAAAAATCATGTCTAGAAATTATGTCTCGTGTTTTATCAAACTCTAACGTCTTAGGAAAAGGTCGTAATAATATCCTTGCGCTATGACTTTAAATTAATAATAATAATACTAATAATAAACAAATAAAATTTCCCGTAAACGTGCTACTTAGTGCCTTTCCGAAATTCCAACTCGAAAATTAAGAAGAAGCTTCCAGGAAAAACGGCGGCAACACAGTCAATTCGCAAAAGCTAAGTCATAACTTTTATTGTTAATTTTTCGAGATTGAACCATTTTTTTTGTCTCTGCCGGGCGGGGGGGGGGGTATACTATTTCTTCTCTAAATTAAACCACGTA
>CAKNXH010000116.1:906250-966147 GCA_932178445.1 Andricus quercusramuli
GGGGGGGGTATACTATTTCTTCTCTAAATTAAACCACGTAAAACTTTTTATCCGCTCATTTTAGTTGAAAGTTCAAGCGAATTGAACCTCAGATATTCGAGAAATATAGAATTCCATGACACATTTACGGCTTTACTAAAGCAAAACTTCTTCAAAACAAACGGTTTGGGAATCATGTTATTTGGGCATTTTTTCAATTCAGAAACTTTATTACACTGGAATTTTATAATTGAAAAATTTCATCATAAGAACTTGAAAAACGGTAAGGCTGCGGGTATAGACAATATTAGCGCTGAAATGCTTAAATACGGTGGTGAGTACATACCTCACAGGTTGTGCGAATTAATAAATTTATGTATCGAAACGGGAGAAGTCCCAGACGATTGGAGAAAAGCGATTATCGTACCAATATACAAAAGAAAAGGAGATAAAAGCAACTGCAGTAATTACAGAGGTATCAGCCTACTAAGTACCGTAAGTAAAATATACTCAAAAATACTTATCCGTAGGGTAATGGAAATTACAGAAGAGAAGATATGGGAAGTCCAATGTGGATTTATGCCAGGAAGGTCATGTACAGATCAGATATTTAGCCTAAGACAGATCACAGAAAAGAGCTTGAGAGTAGGAAAGAAAGTTTTCTGTGCATTTATTGATCTAGAAAAAGCATTCGACAAGGTAAATAGAACTAAACTTTGGGAAATCCTTAAAGAGTATGGAGTAAATGGAGGGCTCCTACAAGCAATAAAAACAATTTATACAGGCAGTAAAGCGAGTGTAAGGGTAAATGGGAAACTGAGCGACTGGTTCGATATTATGCAAGGGGTGAAGCAAGGATGCGTTATGTCCTCGTGGCTATTTATCATATTCATGGATAAATGTCTAAGAACTGCCCTCTTCGACGAAGAAGGTGTAAATCTCGAAACCGTCAAGGTACGTGGGTTAGCTTTCGCAGATGACAAGATTCTTATGGCAGAATCAATCGAGGACTTGCAAAGAATGTTGAATAAACTAAATACAAGCATGCAGAACATGGGCCTCAAAATTAACGTGAATAAAACGAAAATCATGGTGTTTGAGGGAAAAAGCGAGAAAACAATGTGCAACATTGTCCTAAATGGTGAGGGATTAGAACAAGTTGACAAGTACGTATATCTGGGTAGCCTATTCACTAGCGACGGAAAAATAGATGGGGAGTTAGATAGGCGCATAAATAAGGGTAAGCAGGTTATCGGTAGAGCAGGATCCATCCTCAGAAATAAAAACATATCAAAAAAAGCTAAAATGGCCATACATAACTCTATCTTCGTACCAACTGTACTATACGGTAGCGAGACATGGACCTGTCAAGAAAAGGACAGGAGCAAAATCAACGCGATCGGCATGAAACCTCTCCGCATAATATGCGGGAAAACACTGATGGACAAAGTCAGAAATGAGACAATCCTCAAAGAATGTGGTACACAAGAGACACTAGTTGACATATGGGAAAGAAATCAGCTAAGGTGGTTCGGACATCTTGAAAGAATGAAAGATGAACGACTGACGAAGCAAGTGTATAAAGGTAAAGTAAATGGTAGAATGCCCAGAGGTAGACCGCCGAAAGAATGGTCAGAATCTGTGAATGAGACATTAATCCGAAGAGACGTAAGAAGCCATAGGAACAGAAGAGCTTGCGTGAAGAAATGCATGGACGTGAAGGAAGCTAGAGTAGTATGCCAGGACAGAAATGTGTGGCGACAAATAGTTTGTAAACAGAGTGACAATAGTGTGAATGGCGCCTGAAACAGAGACTTTGGATACTAATGGGCCCAAGTGGGGAACCATACATAACAATTTTGTGAGGTTCCTCACTTGGGGTGATCGCTAGAGAGATTGATCAGCAACCTGGGTCGGAGCAGTGTTGCGGAATGAACGTGTCATCTAAATAAATGACACGAGAATTCCAGATCGATCTAAAACACCTATCCCTAACACCTATAAAACTCCTATATACCTTATGCCCATATACCAACCTACTCTATACCTATTCACCTGTTTACTATTCCCCAACCGAGCAAGTCACGCCTACCCCGAAAGGGAAATGGCTTAATGGTATAATAATAATAAAAAAAAATAAAGTTTAGCTAAAAAATAAGAGAATGGGTGTTTTAAGTTAGAATTTCAAATATGTTTAAAAGAATCATTTTTGTTCAACTTTTTTATAAACGAAATATATTATCATTCTAGTGGTGGAGATTATTTACTAGAAAATAGTAAAATGAAATGATTGGTAATTGAATTAGTGATAATCTTTCAGACCCAATATGGAAAATATTTTCCGTTCAATCGAAGCTTATCTCTGAAGCGTTGGCCAAGTATTGTGATTATGTCGTAAATGTCAACAATAAGAAATAAAAATGTTCGAAGTAAATTTTTGTTAAAAAAAATATTTGTATTGGATAAATTATCGTCTTAGGAAAAAGACAGTTGGAATTTGTCGAAAAATTAGAAAAACGCCTGCCTTTTTTTTAATGTTGTGCTAAGCCATTTTTGTACGAGTTCCTTCTAATATTAATTTATAAAGAAATTGTATAGAGGGAGTGGAAAAAAGATCAAATATAATAATGTATATTTCGTATAATTTGAAAGTTTAGTGAATCAGTTTCTATATTATAATTTCTTTAAAACTCAGCTTTAAAATTATGGGTTCTATTTAAAAAATAAAAAAATAAATTTTATATAACATAGATTTAAACTGAATTTATATTTTCACTCTTGAATATTGATGAAATCTTATTGCCTAATGAAATATACAAAAATAACTTAATATTAGAAAAATATAAGTTGAAATTGTAACTATATAAAATTGATTAGTCGTACAATTTGTATTCAAAATTTAAATTTTTTTTTGTTCGGTAACAGGAATTTTCTTTAACAAGTCTAATAATACAAAAATTAATCTAAAAATTACCTTTTTTATTCTTATGATTTCTTTTAAATTTGAAATCTATAGTGTTTAACAATTACAATTCCAAATTTGATTATTTTTAACGAATTAATTGGAAATGCTGCACATTATCTCGAATTTGTTCAAACAATTGTGTACTTTCAATTCTAACGCGTTTCTCTATTTTTGAACACATAAGAATAAAAATATTCGAATTGAAAAATTTATCATTTTCGGCAATTTCGGTGATACTTACCCGATTCCTACCTTATCGACATTTATTTTTCGCCACTACTCTAATCCAAAGGAAATGAAATATCCAGTTGAAAATTAGGAAAATTATTACAGGCACTGATGAACCCTTCCATGGTCCGAAATTTTGAGAATAAAATAAATTTCGAAAAATAATTTTTTTTGTAATTATTAAATTGTTGACTATACAAACGTTCCTTAATGCCTTTTATTAAGAAAAAATGTCGGTAATGTAGGAATCTGCGTGGTAGTTATTTATTGTTTAGCTTCCAAAATATACATGATGCATTTTATACTTGTCGAATTTTCTGATTGTTTACATTTTTGTTTTGAAACACTTAGGATTTCGAATTTGTTGAATGTGAGAAAAAATCACGGAAAAGTGAGAGATTTAAAAAAAAAAACGTGTGAAAGTGAGGTATGTTATTTCTGTAAGAAGAACTATAAACAATCGCCAAGAATACTAATTTTGTATTACAAATTTTAAGCAATTCGACTTTCACCTGAAGTCGAACTTTAAACTGTTATAAATAATTTGCTATTGCTCCTAGGACTTTGGAAATTTTGTTTTCTCTAAGAAAGTAACTATCCGGAAACCAAAGAAACTGTTCTAAATCAAAAAATAAATTTTGGAGAAGGTGTAGCTATTTGTAGGTCACCGTTTGTAAATTTTGAAATTTGCTAAAAAAGGCCCTGTTGCTTCAATGATGTCAAAAATATTGTTTTTTTTTTTTCAAGAAAGGAACTATCTGAAAGCCAAAAAAACTCTGTTCTTAATGAAAAAGTAAATTCTAAAGAAGCTGTAGCCATTTATGGGCCACCATAGGAAAATTCGTAAATACGAAAATTCCCTGTTGCTCCAAGGATATTGGAAGTTTTGTTTTCGCCAAGAAAGATAACTATCGGAAATCCAAAAAAATGCTGTTCTAATTGAAAAAAAAATCTAAAGAATGTGTAACAATTTATAGACAACTGTAAAGAAATTCAGATTTTCAACTGACCAAAAACGTTGAAAAACTCTAGAAAATTGCCTGTTGCTTGTAGGACGTCGGAAATTTCGTTTTCTCTATGATAGTAACTACCCAGAAGCCAAAAAATTCAGTTCTAAATGAAAAAATAAATTTTAAAGAAAGTATTGCCGTTTATGAGTCACCATCGGAAACTTCGGATTGTAAAATTTGATATTTTCTAAAAAATTCCCAGTTGCTCCTAAGACGTCAGCAATTTTATTTACTCTAAGAAAGAAACTATCTGGAAGCCAAAAAAACGTTGTTCTGAATAAAAAAATAAATTCCAAAGAAGCTGTAATGTCCCGGAAGTTAGACCCGCAAACTTATTTTTTCAAAAAAATGAAAGTTGTGCTGAATTGGGCTAGACTTGTGCTGATTTGTGCCATAAACGGTTTTTTTGAAAAATCAAAAATTACGGGCACAATTAGTGAAAAACGTCTTTTTTGCTAGATCCGCAACTTCTTACTAGAGCAAAAAGAAAGGTTGTGCTAGGCGGCTTGGAGTATACACAATTTTGTGCAGGAAAGAAAAATTCCAAAAACCTAACTGTTACCGAGAAAAAAACCAAAAACCAAATAATTGTATTATTTTTAAAAATTTCGAAAAAATAAAACTTGTGCTGGGTTGTGCTCGACAAATGCAGTCTTCATTCCCTCTGACAAAATTACGTGAGATCAACAGTTCTCATTTTAATAATTCAAAACTTAAAACTCAAAAAACATAAAAGATCCAAAAATAGTCAAATTTCAAAAAAATAAAACTTTTGCTGGGTTGTGCTCGACAAATTCAGTCTTTTTTCCTCTAACAAAATTACGTGAGATCATCAGTTTTCATATCAAAAACTCGAAACGTAAAACTCAAAAAACATAAATGATCCAAAAATAGTCAAATTTAAAAGAAATAAATAAAACTTGTGCCGGGTTGTGCTCGACAAATGCAGTCGTTATTTTCTTTGACAAAAGTACGCGAGATCAACAGTTCTCATATTAAAACTCAAAACGTAAAACTCAAAAAATATCAAAGATCCAAAAATAGTCAAATTTCCAAAAAATAAAACTTGTGCTGGGTTGTGCTCGACAAATCCAGTCTTTATTCCTCTTGACAAAATTACGTGAGATCAACAGTCGAAGGGTAGAAATGCAAAAGGAGTCAAGCGCCAAACTTTCGAAATCGGGTTTATTAGCTCAAAAAATCAGATAAATTCTATTACACATGCCTGCCAGAGGATTTTTTTGGGGCATCATTTTTCAAAATTCCCACTAAAAAAAGGTTTGGCTTGTATTTTTGTGTTCACAGTCCGAGAAGCTTTTCTAACCACAAAGTAAAAAATCAAATTTCATTTTTCTCGATACTGGCTAATCGTTTTTGATTGCTATTGGGTCCCTTCCGTTCAGCACTAAATAAAATAAAACCCAATTCCTCATTTTTTGGAAATATTAAAAATTATTACTGCTATCGTCATTAATTTGAAGTTGAGATGTCGGTTTTACACAATTTCAAGTCACAATTGGATTTTTAAATTTCGCAAAACTACATGATTTTTTTAAAACAAGCTTTTTGGAAATCAATTCGGCCATTCAATAGCTAGAATTCAAATTTTTAGTTTGTTCTCAAACTGCAAATTGACTCCACAATTAATGTTGAAAGATGTTAAAAGTCGATACGGACCCAAAATTTAACCTCGAAACGTGAACTGTTTCATTCATTTTCTAAAAACTGGATAGCTTTTTATGAGCAAACTTTTTTTAGTTCGATAGATCATGAAAGTATCTTGAAAGTACTTTCTTATTTTTTTCTTAAATGGACCCGCTGAATTTACAACATGTTTTTAGTCTCTCCTGAAAAAAGTGAAAAATGGCGCTTGACTCCTTTTGCATTTCTACCCTTCAGTTCTCATATTAAAACTTGAAACGTAAAACTCAAAAAACATAAAAGATCCAAAAATAGGCAAATTTCGAAAAAATTCAATTTTAAACTCATAAAAGATACAATACCCTAAAATAATCGAAATTCGAAATATCCAAATTGATACTGAATTTTTCTCGACGAGAGGTAATCATTTACTCAGCAGAATTAAATGAATTTACTTTTAAAACAAATAATTGAATTTATTTGTTCAAAATAATAAATTAAATAAATAGTACGCAAATGAAAATAATGAAATTTAGAAATGATGTTCCTATGTTTTTTTTATCGTATTAATTTTTTAAAGATCTACTAGATTTTTTCGATTATCGCCGGGGAAGAGCAAAAAATTGAAATCGGTTAGTATCTTCTGTTCGTTCTTTGGATTTGAAAATTCAACAAATTATTCTTATTGCATGAAAAATTATGCCAAATTTTTTGTATTTACAGTTTTTGCTAGCTAATCATGATAAAAAGTGAGAAATTAAAACAAAAAATGGTTTCATTTCAGACTATAGTCATCAAATACGAAATAATCCCACTGAATCATTTCCTGTCATGCGACTAATTTAACTTCTAAAGCTAATGACGAAGGTTAATATCAAATAGTTTTCAAATTTTTATTATAGTTTTATTATTTAAACTTAAATTATTGATAATATTTTTTCCAGAAACTTTCTGCTTTCCCCTTTTTCTAGTTTTTTAACTTGATTACGAAATGAATTAATAGAGCCCAATAAGAAAATCCAAATATTTTTGTTTGAAAAGTCAGTCTTTTTGGTTAGAAATTCGATTTTTTGGTTGAAAATTTAATTATTTTATTGAAATGTCATCTTATTTGGTAATTATTTAAACTATTTTGTTAAACGTTCGCTTTTTTGAGTCGAAAATTTCTCTTTTATGGTAGAAAATTATTATTTTTTTGTTGAAAATTAACTTTTTTATTGAAAATTTAACTGAAAGTTCAACTATTTGGTTGTAAATGCAACTTTTTGGTTAAAAATGATTTTTTTTTTCTTGAAATTCGGCTATTTGGTTAAGAATTGATCTTTTTCGCTTCAAAGCGATTTATTTGTTGAAATTTTAACTTTATACGCTTGCAACACAACTGTCTTCTAAGAAATCGCCTTTTTGCTAGAGGATTCGAATTTTATTTAAAAAGTCACCCATTTTGTTGAAAATTCGTCTCTTGATTGAAAGTCCAACTATTCTGTTGTAAATTCAACGGTTTTGCTGAAAATAAATTTGTGTTCAAATTTAACTATTTTTTTGAAAACTTACCTTTCTTTATTGCAAATGATCTTTTCTATTGGAAATTCAACTCTTCAGGTTGATAATTCAACTGCTGTTTAAAAAAAATCGTTTTTATTTTACTTGAAAACTCAACCATTTGTTTAAACTGTTTAAGTTTAATATTTTCTGTTTATTTTTGATTTATTTATCTTTATTATTATTTTAATAATTTAACTGTTTGATTGAAAATTAATCTTTCGGGTTAAAAAGTCAGCTGTTTTGTACACCATTCGATATTTTAACTTGAAAGTTTAACTCTTCTGTTAAACAATCATCTTTGGGTAGAAAATTCGTCTCTTTTGGTTGATAATTCATCTCCTTTCTTGAAAATGTAATACCTTTCGATTTGAAATCTGTTGAATGTAAAGAGTTTAATATTCAAATCAATATTGTATTGATAAATAATTAATTTAAAATAATTTATTCCCCAATTATTCCCATATTCTCCTGAAAGAACACTCTATATTTCTCCTGTTTCGAGCTAATGTTCTTGGTTGCAGATTGATAATTTTAGTTGAAAATTTATCTCTTTAGTTAAAAATGTGATCGTTTTGTTGAAAATTAGTTTTTTTGTTGTTGAAAATTCATTTATTTTCACTGCAAATTCAACTTTTATATTTTTGGTTCAAAATTTATCTTTTAAATTCGACTGTTTTTTTTTTTGAAATATCTACTAATACATTATTTAGTTTGAAATTCTTTTTTTTTTTGGGTCGAAAATTCAATTACTTTTTTTGAGACTGAATCACTTTTTTATGAAATAATTTGTTTCTTGAAGATTCATCATTTTATATGAAAATTCATCTTGTCGCTTGGAAATTGAACTCTTGTTCTGAAAATTCCTTTTTCTTTGTTTAAAACTATTTTTTTTATCTGAAATGTAACTTTTCTATTTTTGGTTGTAAATTAATCTTTTTAAGTCGAAAATTCATATTTTTTGTTTGAAGATTCAACGGTTTTATAGAAAATTCATCTTTTTTGTTACAAAATAAAATTTCTGTGATGAAAGTTGAACTGCTTGGCTGAAGATGCATTTTTAATCTAGATTCATCTCTATGGTTGAAAATTATACTATTTTGTTGAAAAATCGCTTTTTTGGTAGAAAAATAACATTTGCGAGTTGAGAATTCAACTATTTTGCACAAAAATCGACTTTTTGGTTGAAAATTGTTGACGACTGAAAAATCACGAAAAATAACATTCACGAATTGGTAAATAACCGAATAATAAAATTTTCCAATAATGAAATCATCGAATTAGAAAAGTCTCGAGTATTAAAATTCCCTAACAGTTTGTAATATTAAGGGATTGAAAAATTCCCTACAGTTTGTAATATTATTGAATTCGAAAATTACCGAATAATACACGTTCCCTATAATAAAATCTTCTGATTGAAAAATTCACGAATAATACAATTCCCGATAGTTTACAATATTACCGAACTTAAAAATCCCCGAATAATAAAGTTCCCGACAGAAAATTTCAGAATTAGAAAATATCCGAATTAGAAAATTTCCATATTCAAACAATTAAAAAATTGGGTTTTATAAACTTTATTTATTAAAAATGCAATAATCAAATATTTTATGAAAAATTTTATTTTTAATGTCTCTAAAATTATTGTTTAAATTCAAAATAACAATAATTGAAAAAAAATTAATCCAGAAATATATTTTTTCAATTCTTATTTTAAATTCAAAAAATAATTTTAGAAACTGTAAACATTGAAAATAATTTTTTTTGTGATAAAAATCTTTGATTATTGTATTTGTAATAAATGAATAAAATTCATCAAAAAAATTGTTAATTGTTCCAATTCGGGAATTTCATAATTTTGAAAGTTTCTAGTTCGGATATTTTATAAACTGTTCGGGAGTTTTCTTATTCGGAAATTTTATTATTCGGGAATTTTACAGTGTAGGGAATTTTTTTTTCGGGATTGTTCATTTGTCCCGCATATTGGTATTTTTTTGTTAAAGCTTGAAATTTTTTTGGTTGCAGATTCATCATTTTAGTTGAAAGTTCTTCTCTTTGGTTGAAAATTTGTCTATTTTGTTGAACATTCGTTTTTTTTTGTTTAAAGTTTTTTTTTTTCACTAAAAATTGAACTTTTCTTTTTTTTGTTTAAAATTTATCTTTTTTAGTTGAAAAATGAAATATTTTGTTAGAATTCGTCTTTTGCGGTACCATTTTTCAAAAATATTTTTTTGTTGGTGATAAATTCCTCTTTTTGGTTGAGAATTCATCTTTGCAGGCTGAAAATTCAACTATTTTGTTGAAAATTAAATTATTTTGTTGAAAATTCAACTCTTTGTCAGAAAATTTAACTAGTGTGTCGAAAATTCGTCGTTTTTCTTATTTATGAAATATCAACTATTATATTTTTCATCGAGAATTCTTCTCTTTCTCAACAATTTAACTGTTTTTGGTTGAAGTTTAATCTTTTTGTTTGAAAATTCGACTATTTCGTTAAAAATTCCAATATCAGGTTCAAACGTCAACTATTTTGTTGAAAATGTGATTATTTTGTTAAATTCATTCCATCGAAATAAAAATGAATTCTTACTGGCAGAAAAGTATTATTTTGTTGTTGAAATGAATAAATAAATAAAAACATTTTTAAATTTTAATTTGAAATTGTTTTATCCCTTTTATAAAAGATTGAATAATAAAAACGTTACCAGTTTAAAATTCTAGTCGTAAAAGTAAAATTTCTCTTGAATTTACCCACCTATTTTAATTTTTTTTCAAACATTTTGAATAAAATAAAAAAATCCTTATGAAAAGGAACACCCTGTATAAAGTTAGCAAGAGACGAGCAAGTCGAGAAAAGGATACTGAATACTAGTTCCAGAGAGGGAGAAGTGAATGAAGAGTGAAGGTCTCCATATCAAGAAAAAGTAAAATCAGTCTCCTCTTTCGAGTCTCCGAAATAAGTGTATCGTGAGTTCGCGGATTACGGCACGTGCTGTGCCGCTAATCAAAAGTCACTTTAATCGAGTGACACGTGTGCGATTTTTTTACACGTGTTTTATACCAAAAAAAAAAATCGAAAGTGTTAAGCTGCGAACCACTGACTTCTAATTCTGGTTACGTCCGACCTGTTACTACACGTCATGCCTCACACGAGAGTACGTTTTTCAAGACATAAAAAAATTATTTAAACAAATAAGGATAAATCGCCTATAATTCCATATCTCACGACCTATCCTCGGACTTATCACGACTGAGAGTCCAGCCGGGAATTACGTAAACTCGCGTGACGAATACCCGTAATTTTACTGCAATTATTGGGAAAGTGGAACTCGGAAATAATCTTAATCAATTTTCATTCTTGTCCTTTAACATTTTTTGAAAATCTTCTCCACGTGTTAAATATGTAGATATTTATTTTTGTTATGAAAATATTTTTAATAATTGTTTATAATAATTATTATATTTTAATTTTCGAACTAACCGATCTAGCTAGTATTACGGAATTTTTAGTAACCTTAGCCCTGAACGGGCTTGAAAAGGGGGTAGTCTATAACGGAAAATTTCGAAACAGTAAACAGTTCATAATTTTTATTTAATAAATTTACTAGAATTAAACTGAAAAATCACGAATCTTAATTAAGTACCGTATTCTAAAATTTTCCAATTAAAAAAAAAGTAGGAAAATCCTAATTATAACTTGAACATTTAATTTTCAGTTTTTTAAATGGATTGAAAAAATTTAAATTCTAAGAATTTGGTCCAGTAATCTTACGTGAGAGAGTGTGTGTAAACTCGAATGGTATAGACCACGTGGTCAACACGTGATTTTAATCTGGAACAGAGCGGGCATCTCGAGGATGTTTATCTTTTTTCTTTTTTTTTGTATTGTATGAAATAATCAAATTTTTTATGATTATGTGGGTAATTTCTTTTAGATTTTTTTTTATATCAAGATATATTTTTTAGTAACACAGTAGAATAAAATAAACTTTTAGAATTTGCACATTCTTTTATCTTTGTTTCAAAATTGAAACAATTTCACATTTAATTTTCGGTGTCAAATATTCTTCATGAAAAGGTGACTAATGAATTTGACACTTGGCCTAGGGGTTCCTTTAGCATCCTAGTAAACAATTCTCAAAGAATTTTTAGCGCAATTTAACAGAAATTAAGTTATTCATATTTTTTTCAGAAATTAGTTTTCTGTTCTTCAAAAATCACGAAAAATATTGAGCTGAGATAAAAAAAGTGTATATGAAAGTTGTAGATCTCATCGGAATACATTTTTTTTTACACTTTTTCTCTAAAATTAATATATTTCAAAACCATTAACAAAAATAAATGTTCAGATTTTTCGTTTAAAATTGTATTAAATTTGGTAAAATATCGATAAATTTTAAAGGGTAGACTTTGAAAGGGGAGCTGCAATGAGTTGACACATATTTTTAAGGGCGAGAGGGATGTGCCCCCCCCCCCCCCACCTGCACGCCGAATCCCTTGTCCAGGAGCAAAAAAAACAGGCGTTCTATTGTTTTTTTTATTAGGGCGCGTGGTTTTTTCACCATGGAAAAGTTGTTCGGTGTGAGCGGGGGAGGGGGTGTGGGCACCCCATCTTTTTTGGTACACTATTGTAACAATAATAATAATAATTTATAATTAATTTATAATTAATAATAATTAATTATTAGTTACGTATATATAATTTTTTATACTTTATAATTAATTTATAATTTATAATTAATAATAATTAATTATTAGTTATGTATATATAATTTTTTTTTTTAATTTAGTCTACTATTTAAAAAAGTCATGTCTCTATTTAAAAATATTTATTTATTTACTATTCAATATTTATTGTCTACTATTTAAAACCACATAATTGTGTAAAATTCAAAAAAGTATTTTTCGTGTTTTACGTTGAAAGATGAAATTAAAAATAAAATAAAATTAAAATTTTAAATTAGTTATATATAATAATAGTTACTATTTTATATTATTATGTAAAATGAAAATAATAATAATTTTTCAAAAATTGGTTGTTTTTTTTCTTCAAAAGTATTGAAAAATATTTATCTGAGATAAAAATATTGTTTATAAAAGTTGTAAATCTCATTGAAATACATTTTTTTTGGCAACACTTTTTCCCTGAAACTAATATTTTTGAAAAAAATAACAAATATTACTTTTCTGATTTTTCTTTTTAAAAATGTACATATTGAATTTTGTAAAATATTAATTAATTTTTAAGGGTGGAATCACCCCTCCTTTCTCTCACGCAAAACTCCTTTTTCAGGAGCGCCCAAAGCAAAAAAGGCGCGTCCTAGTGTTTTTGGACACTAGTATCGTATTGTTTCTTAATTTTTTTATACAAAAAATCAAAAAATATTTTTTTTTTGTTTTCCTCGAAAAATATTCATTTGAAAATAAAGTGTAAATGCAAACTATTTATTTGGATGAGATCTAAAACTTTCATGAACGGCATTCTTACCCTAGGTCAATATTTTTTTGAGGTTCTTAAAAAAAGGATTTTTTTATGCAAAAATTGTTAATAACTTAATTTTTATTAACCTGCGCCAAAAATCCTTTTAGGACTTTCAACTCTGATGCAAAGAGAACCCCTAGGACAAGTATAAAGTCAATATTCTTGGGTGACCTTTTCCAATAAATATTCTAATTTTACAATCCGTAAACAAAATATAAACAGTTGATTCTCCTGTACATTAAATTTTTTTTTTCATAAGGATGGAAAGTATTTCTAATACCTGAAAAATATGAAAATTGGTAAAGTTCTGGATTCACTATTTCGGATTTGGAATTTAATTAATTATTAAAAAAGAAAAATATATAAATAAAATTTTTTTCCGATTACATTTAATTAAATTACTTTTCTTTAAAACAATCTGTAATAAAAAAGCGAATATAATAAAAACAAGCGAATTTAACCATCTACTATTCAAAACCACATAATATAGAATTCAAAAAAGTATTTTTTTTTTGTATTTGACATTCAATAATTGATACTAAAATCTTCCAAGAAGTTCGTAGAATTTCTGGTAATTTTCTTGATTCTTGATTTCTGGAATAATTCCAGTATATAATGTTTTTGCACGAAATATTTATTTCCGGGAATTATTTACAATTTTTTCCACGTTTCTGGGTATTTTCCTCAATACTCGTCAATAATTTTTTTTTATTTCCCGAGAATTACGTGCTCATGTAATGTTTTTTTTCTAAAAAATTCAGAGCCTGCTGGCTGGAAATTCTATTCTTGGGAATGCCATTGGATTCCTATGAATTTTCTCGACTTTCTTTTCAAGAATTTCTTGAATTTTTGCAAGAAATTCCTAGCGTGTAAAAATTGGAATCTTTGAAGATTTGTCCAGAATTTCCTGTGGGTTTGAAACAAAATTTATTTTCACAAGTTTTCCTCGTCAGGGAATTATATTTCTGAACATTTTCTGTGAATTTTTCGGGAAATCAAACCGGAAAATGACTAATATTCCTGCTTAATAGTCCTTTCTTAATTTGTTTATTGTTATCTGAAAACAAACTTTTGAATTTTGAATTTGATCAATCATTAAAAATGACATATAAATAAAGTGTTTCTCTCAACACATTTTATTTAATTGTTTTTCATTAAATAAAACTGTAATAAAAAATGGAGATAGTAAAAACCTACAATTTAAGCGTCTACTATTTAAATTTAAACCCACATCATTGTGTAAAATTCAAAAAAGTATTTTTCGTGTTTTACATTGAAAGATGAAATTAAAAATAATAAAAATTCTCAAATATGACTGGCCTACCATTTTTAGATGTTTTGTGAAAATAATATTGTATGTAATTTTCCATTCTGAAGAGAAATAAATTGAATGAAATTTTATTCTTATTTGACAATACGAGACAATGTTTGAAAAAAACTACTTGAACTTTTGATTGGTCGAGCGACCTGTTCATTATTATCTATGACTTCTTTGTGATAATTACATTATTGGTTTCTCATATCGAATGGAACTTTTAATATTTCTTATCTGACATGATATTTATATTAAAATTTTTTCAAATTCGATTTGATAAGCAACTAAATTCATTTTATTTTATTTTAGAATTACTTACTAATTATTAGTACAAATTGAATTTTGTCCACTTTAGGTTGTAATACTATAAATTCTATTTGTAGAAAACTTTGTTAAATCATGAACAGTTTTAATTTTCAAAGCGTTGAGAATTAAACATTTTTTTGAACTTGAATTGTTTATAAGCAAATGATTTTCAAATTTAAATGGTGAAATATTGAAAATTTCATATTTTAATTACCCAAATTTTTACCGTATCTAATTTGAAGTATCTTAAATTTTTGGTTTTTGTAACATTCAAACTAAACTTTGTTTCATTTTTTATAATAATTATTTTTCATTTCATTTTTGTTTTCGATTTAAATATTAATTCATGATATAAAACGCTGTAAAAAATGTAATCAAATGTACTACTATTGAATTTTCTACTAAAATTTTTAGAAATAATACGAATCGTAAGCTCAAAACTTGGATTGGTTATCTGGTATAATTATAGATCGACCTCTTTTTATTATGCAATATAGCGTGGGTTGTATGAATGTGATGAAAATATTTCAAGGGCCTGTAAAAACAAGAATTGCATATTATTTTCTCTTCTCAATAAAAAAATATAAAAAAATAGAAAATCTATTTTCCATTCATAATTGCTTTTTCTCGGAATTATTAAATTACTCAAAAAATCTCCCTACTTAAAAAAGTTGCTTGAAATAAATAATATTTGAATATATAAGAAAATTCTTTCTTATTCAACAATTAAAGTAAAATCCTTATATGCATTGTTTGTACTAGTGAACAATAATTAAAAAAAAAATCTTCTTAATTTACAATTTTCTTTTATTATTATTTATTACACCATCAAACCATTTCCCTTTCGGGGTAGGCGTGACTTGCTCGGTTGTCAAATAGTAGTTTGTATGTGGGTATGTAGGTATAAGGTTTTAAATATGAAAAAAAAAGGTTTTTGGATTTTGTTATATGTACACACTTTGCAAATAGTTGAATATTTCCAAATTTCCAAATTTTCCAAAAAAGTATACATTTAAGCCACCAAAAAAAACACATTTTTTTTGCATTTAAAAAATGTTGAATCCTGCAAAAAAGTCTTTTTGGAATTTATAATTTTTAATTATTTAATTGGAATTTTTTTTAATTTCAAAAATGTTGAATTTTCAAATCAAAAAAGAGAACAAGAGATTTTTTCTGTCTAGAAGTTTCTAAAAAATCTACATTTGCACTCCTAAAATATTTGTTGGAATGGAATAAATTATTAAAAATATTGTCCTTGCTTTTCTATTATTTTAAGATTTTAGAAAATATGTATCATAAAATACAAAAATTTCGTATTGATATTAATTTATTATTTTAATTTAAAAAGTGCATTCATAAAAAAATACCACTCGTGTAGCGCGTCTGTTTTTTTATCTGGTTTTTATAAAAAATGATATTTTTTATTACAAAAGACATGGTTGATAATATTTTAGTTCTTAAAATCATAAAACTTTGTTATCAGGAACCTGATTTTTGGCACGACACTACCATAACTTTGACATTTAGAAATCCTTGCTTTTTAAGTATTGAAAAAACATACATTTTTATAATTTCTTTTCCTCATGGATGTTTTATTTTTGTTCCAGGGTTCCGGATATCTGAAGCGAGCAAACAGTGATCGCCTTCATGAAATCTTCAATCAGGTGAATATCAAGTTAGATATAATTTGAGGATTGATCGATTTTATTTAATTTTATTTATAATAATCGCCTTACTTTGATCGTTTGTAAAAGGGAATCCTTATCATACAGATTCTAAGCCGATGTGGGCGTTTTACGTCTTCTCGGTGTAACATATATCAACTGACAAAAATTTCATTTTTATTTTGAGTAATATCCTTTCAAAACGGGAAAAAAATATTTTTCAAGTTTTTAAATTTGCTATTGATTAGAATTAATGGTCACATACTTAAGAAACATAAATAATAATTAAAATGTATAAGGTAGTTTTTATAAACATTTTATTAAAACAAATTGTTTAGTATCAGTTTGTTGTGGAAAAAAATGATTTTTTCTTAAAATCGTTGTAATTTATTATTAGAATGGTACTAGTAGTTTTTTTCCTCGATGTACTTTGATAAACGCCTAAAATACAATAAAATAAAAATAAAACAGAATTTAACCAAAAAGAATTGTCAACAAAACAGTTAAATTTTTAAGTCAAAAGGAAACAATTGTATTTTCAACAAAAAAGTTAATTTCCAACCAAATAGCTGAATTCTAAAATACAAATTATCAATTTTCAACCAAAAAAGGAATAGTTAACGAAGATTAATCGTCTATCAAAAAATACGTATTTACAACAAAATGTACACATTTCCAACCAAATTATTGAATTTCCAACTAAAAACGATCAATTTTCAGCCAAAAATGAAACAACAAATTTTCAACATAATAGTTAAATCTTCAACTAAATATTCAAATAATAATTCAGTTTGCTATTGAGGGACAACCCAAGAAGAAGTGGAGGTTTCTTGAAAAAAGAGGAATTTAAAAAAAAAGATGAGTTTCCATGAAAAATTTGAATTTTCGATTGTTTAAACAATTTATTTAAAAATGTCAGTTACGAAAAAAATTAAGATAACTACTCGCTTTTACGGGAAAAATCACAGAGTCCATGTGTTCGACAATGTTTTTCTCGAATCGAATGCTGCTAGTTTTTTTTGCCAATCTCTTTTCTAAACAAATTTTTTAAACAAAAATAATTTAAGCAATCGAAAGTTTCACTTCTGTTTATTTAAAAATCGTATTTTAATGGAATGTGTTCATCCCGACATTAACTTTTCTATTATGTTAATTGGTCTGCTTGTGAAACAATTTTTAGTTACTAATACCATTCTGATAAAATACTTCAACGATTTTAAAACAAAAGAATATTTTTGATGTGTAAACATCTTAGACCTCGATATGGGGAGCCGCGCCTGGGTCGAGTGAAACCATGGCTTAAAATTGTAACGCAAGCCTCTGACACACGCCTTGTGTCATGTGTCAGAGACCAGAGGCTTGCTTCTCTTCACCCACTCAAAGAAGCGCTTCAGTTCTTCTTCTCTTTCTCGCCCCCCCCTCTCTATAAAAAATTGTTATTTCCAAACTTATTTATATTTTTCGGGGATATTAAAATTTGATGTTTTTTCAAACAACTTCTAATAAAGGTAACACATACTGCCTTTCATTTATGCCCATAAAACGGGTACTTTTATCACCTTTCCTGCAATAATTGAAAGAAAATGTACAGTTTATTATTATTAAAACTAGGATACTTGTTCAGCCTATTGGAAAATAGATGTTTGGAAACTTTTGCACGGCATTACATATAAGAGAAAATAAATTTTTATGCTTTTACATGTACGTGAGTTTATGACGCATGTGAGGCTTTTTTTCTACAACAAACTGATATAGTGAAGAATTTATTTGAATAAATTGTTTATAACAATTAACTTGTAAATTTAATTAATTAATTATGTGTATTAATTCTAATCAATAGCGGGCTCATTTAAGCAATCTTATTACAGATAAAATATATTTTTTAAATTTATAATTTTGTCATTATATTTGTTTATATATTGTTGCATACGATGCATACGATGCATACGATGAATGAGAGTCTATAGAGGATTATGAACAGTAAATCAAAGGTTTTTCAAATCACGAAATTTGGCGATTGATTGAATTTGTAATTATTCTTTTTTTAGATAGTAAATTGTATATATAAATATCTTTTTTCTTTAATTGGAATTTGAGTTAAAGTAGGTTGGAATTTGTTACAGTATGCGACGCAGGAGAAGAATGGCGAGAGGTTCATGACTCCGGCTGACTTTGTACGGAGTTACCTTGGCCTTTATACGGATGCCGATTATAACCCCGACTCTGTCAACCTACTCGCAGGAATCGTCGATACCAGTAAAGATGGGTAAGATTAATAGTTTTTCTTTGGATATTAAAAAATATATATTAAACAATATTTTTAACGACGGGCTGACCACTAGCATATATGACGTACGCCTGAATTCAAGAATTCAAGTAAGTAGTTCTGAAGAATACGAAGAATTCAAGGATTCAATATAAGGATTTAAAAGAATCCAAAGAATTAAAAAAAATCAAATAAGTTCAAGTGGAATTAAAGCGAATTTTGAAACATTTTAAGTCCAAAGAATTCAGAATTTTTTAAAATTATTTCAAGTGAAATTGCAGCGAATTCAAAAGAGTGCTAATATAAAATAAGCAAGAAGTTTCAAAGAAATCAAGGGAATTCTTGAAAAAGTACAGAATTAGGATAATTTAAGTAAATTCAGAGAATTCACGAAATTTCAACGAATTCAAAAAGATAGACAATATTGTAGGAATTCAAGATATTTAAAAATAATTCATGATGATTCAAGGAAATTAAGAAAAAAAATTCATTAGAGTATTCAGTGAATTCGAAATTATGCATAGAATTAAAAAAATTACGAGGATTAAACCAATTGCAAAGAAATCAAAGAGTTAAAGATTATTTAAAAATATTCACAGAATTAAGAAAATTCATGAAATTTTAAATAATTAAAAATAATTCAAGAAATTAAAAAGAAATCAAGAGAATTCGAGAAAATGTACAGAATTAAGAAATCAGATAATTCAGAGAATTCCGGGCATTTCTAACGAATTCAAGAATTTAAGAATATTGACAGAATTCAAAGAAAGGATTCAAATAACTTGAGATATCTAAGATAATTAAAGAAATTTAGGATAATTGAAAAGAATTCAAACTTATTTGAAAGAGTTAAAGAATGTTCAAGATATGTGAAAGAATACTAGAGAATTCAAATATTGAAGAGAATTTTATACAATTCAAAGAATACAAGAGAATTCGAATAATTAAAGAAAATTTCAAGAATTAATAGAATTCAAGTGTTTCACAAAATTCAAGGGATTTGAAGAATTTGAGATCATTCAAAGGAATTCTAACGAATTCAAAGAGCTTTAGAGTATTCAAAGAATTTCATGAATATTTATAGAATTCAAAGAATGGATTTAATAAATTGAAGTTATTAATGATATTGAAAGGAATTTAAGATAATTCAAAAGAATTTAAACGTATTCAAATAGTTCAAGAATATTCAAAGATTTAAGAATATTTAAGAATATTTAAAGAATTAAGAAAATTCAAGAAGTTTAAAAGAATTAAAGGGGATTTAAGAAATAAAATAATAAAATCAAGAAAATTTATAGAATGAAAAAAATGCTGAGAATTCACGACATTTCCAACGAATTCAAAGAATTAAAGAATATTGCAAGAATTTAAAATAATTGAAAATAACTGAAGAGAATTCATGGAAATTTAAAAAAATTCTTCAGAGTATTCTGAGAAGTCGAAAATATTGATAAAATTCAAAGAATTACAACTTTTTGCCGAATTCAAAAGAATCAAAGAAAATAAGATGAGAATATTGAATTTGAAGAATATTCAAAGCATTAAGGAGAAGTGAAAGAATACCAGAGAATTCAAATGATTCCAGAAAATTTAAAGAATTTAAAGAATGCAAATGACTTACAGAATTCAAGGAATTTGATGAATTAGAGTAAATTCAAAAGAATTCTGACGAATTCAAGGAGCCTTTCAACATTCAAAGAATTCAAGAATATTGATAGAATTCAAAGAATGGATTTAAAGAATTTGAGATTTTGAAGATAATTGAAGGAATTAAGATAATTCAAAAGAATTCAATCATATTCAAAGAGTTCAAGAACATTCAAAGAATTCAAGGGAAGTGAAAGAATAGAAGAGTATTCGCAGGAGATTCAAGAAATTACAAAAATTCGAGAAAGTTTACAGAAAATTGACAGAATTTAAGATGATTCAAAATAATTGAAGGGAATTCTTTACAGGATTCGAAGAATTCGGAAATATTTATGGAATTCAATGAATTACAAGGATTCGCCCAATCGCAAAGAATTCAAAGAGTTAAAAAATATTCAAAGAATTCAAGAGAAGTGAAAAAATAAAATAAAATTCACAAAATTAACAGAATTCTGGAAAATTCAAAGAATACAAACGAATTCAAAAAAAATTAAATAATTTAAACAATGCAAACGATTCACAGAATTTTAAGGACTTAAAGAATTCAAGATAATTCATAAGAATTCTAACATATTCGAAAAGCTTCAAAGAATTCAAGGATTTTGATAGAATTCAAAGAAAGGATTAAAAAATTAAGATATTTAAGGTACTTAATAAAATGAAAGGAATGTAAGATTATTCAAAAGAATTCAAACTTATTCAAAGAGTTAAAGAATATTTAAAGAATTCAAGTGGAGTGAAAGGATGCAAGAAAATTCAAAGGAGACTCATAATAATTTTAAAGAATTCAAAGAGATCAAGAATATTCAAGATTATTCAGAGAATTAAGAAAATTAAAAAGCTTTTAAAGAATTCAAGAGAATTCAAGACATTTAAAAAAGTTCAAAAGAATTCAAGAAAATTTACAGAATTAAGAAAATATAGATAATTTACGACATTTCCAGCGAATTCAAAGAGTTAGATAATATTGAAAGAATTCAAGATAATAAAAAATAATTCAAGGAAATTCCAAGAATTCGAAAATATTTATAGAATTCAAAGAATTACAAGGATTCACCGAATTCAATGGATTCATAGAAAAGAGGATAATTCAAAAGAAATCAAACGTATTCAAAAAGTTAAAGAATATTTAAATAATTGAAGATAATATAAAGAATTTAAGAATTTAAAGTATGCAAACGATTCACAGAATTAAAAGGATATAAAGAATTCAAGATAATTCAACAGAAGTCATAAAGCTTTAGAGTATTTCAAGAATTCAAAAAAAAATATTGTTAGAATTCTAAAAATAGATTTAAAAACTTGAGATATTTAAGATAATTAAAGGAATTTAAGATAACTAAAAATAATTCAAACGTATTCAAAGAGTTAAAGAATATTCAAAGCATTCAAGAGAAGTGAAGGAATGCAAGAGAATTTAAATAACTCATGAAAATTTGAAGAATTTAAAGATTTTGAAGAATTTAAACGATTCGCAGAATTTAAAGTATTTAAACTATTCAAAGGATTGAAAGAATTACAGATAATTAAGAATAATTCTAAAGAATTCTTATATGAATATTGAAGGAATACAAAAATATTTATATAATTCAAGGGAATTCAAGAAAATTTAATTAATTTAAAAAATTCAGGATATTTCAAAAGAACTAAAAAAACTTTATGGAAATTAATATTAATTCAAAAAAAAAATCCAACAAGTTTATACAGTTCAAGAATATGTAAACAATTCAATAGAATTCGGGAAAATTAAAAAAATTAAAGAAATTGAAGAAAATTCAATGGACTCAAAAGCACTGACAAAATTTATGAAAATTAATACTAATTAGAAAGAATGCTAAGAAATTCATGGAGCTTAAGATAGAAATTAAAGAGAATTTTATAGGAAATTCAAAGTATACAAGCGAATTAAAAGATTTCAAGAAAAGTTAAGGAATTTAAAGAATGCAAAGAATTCAAGACATTTAAAGAAAGTTAAGATATCTAAAAAGAATTTCAACGAATTCATACTTAAATAATATTTAAATGATTATTGAAAGATATTGCTAGAATTCAAGTAAGTGCAAGAAAATTCAAAGAATTAAAGGTACTTCGAAAGCACTGAAAAGAATTTATGAAATTTCTTATTAATAAAAAAGAATTCTAAAAATCATGGAGTTCAAGAGAGAAATTAAAAAGTTCAAGAGAATTGTAGAAAATTCAAAGTATAAAACAGAATTAAAAGAATTTAATCACATTTAAATAATGTAAATAATTTAAAGAATGCAAATAATTCAAGCTATTTAAAGGAATTCAAGATAATTGAACCGAATTTCAACCAATTAAAAGACTCAAGTAATATTTAGAGAATTCAGGAATATTGATAGAATTAAGTGAATTCTATCAAATTCAAAGAATTCAGGAAAATTGAAAGAATTCAAAGGATTTACAGAATGCAAATACTTTCATAGATTTAAAGAAATTTAAGATAATTCAAACGAATTTCAACGAATTCAAGGACTTAAATAATATTTAAAGTATTAAAGAGAACTGATAGAATTATGAGAATTCTAGAAAATGCAAAGAATTCGGTTAAGTTGAATGAATTCAAAGGATTTACAGAATGCAGAGAATTCAAGATATTTAAAGAAATTTAAGATAATTCAAACGAATTTCAACGAATTCAAGGACTTAAATAATATTTAAAGTATTAAAGAGAACTGATAAAATTAAGATAATTCTAGAAAATTTAAAGAATTCGAGAAAGTTGAAAGAATTGAAGAAGTTTGAAAGAATTCAAAGGATGTAAGAATGCAAAAGCGATTCACAGAATTTTATATTATTAAAGGAATTTAAGATGATTCAATGGAGTTTCAACTATGCATATGAGTTCAATAATATTCAATGAAATCAAGAGAATGAAAAGAATTCTGAGAATTAAGAAGAATTCAAAAGAATTCAGAAGAATTCAAAAGAATTCAGAAGAATTCAAAAGAATTCAGAAGAATTCAAAAGAATTAAAGAACACCTAAAGGAATGCAAGGAAATTCATGATGATCCACGTTAAAAAAACTAAAAATATATATGTTTTCAAAAGTAAAATAAAACAAAATACTACAAAGTCATAAAAAGTACATTAATGATTTAAAGGCACATTTTCAAAGCAAATATCATTAAAATGGTATTGAAAGAAATATTTTAATTGAAAAAACATCTTCCTAATATCAAATTTTTTTTCAGACTCATCTCATTTGCTGAGTTTCAATCTTTCGAGGGCCTCCTCTGCGTCCCAGACGCACTCTACAAAACGGCCTTCCTGCTCTTTGACACTAATGGAAATGGAATGGTTGCATTTGGTACGTTAAAAAAATGTTTAATAAGAAAACATATTTGTAGACATTTTTTTTAGGAGTAGACTATATTTAATTAATGAATTATTTTTTAAACAGAGGAGTTCGCTGAGGTGATGCGGAAAACTGTTTTGCATCAGAGGATGCCCTTTAACATGGAAAGTGATTTTCTGAAACTATACTTTGGAAAGGACAAAAAAAGGCTGATTAGCTATTCAGAATTCAGTCAGTTCCTCCATGTAAGTTTTATTAAAATGTATAATTAATATTTTAGAATTCACACTCTTTCCCGTATTTCCCCATTCCCCCTTTTTTTAAAGAATTTCTCTTTTATTCTCTGTTTACAAGAAACTTCTTCTTTTTCTCCTTTTTCAGTGTTACCCTATTAAGAAAATCTAACTAGTTTTGGTTGAAAGTTAATTCTTTTTAACTGAAAAGATTACTGTTAAGTATTTGGTACAGAATTCAATGAATAATATATAATTAAATTATAATTATAATTAAATTCTTCATCTCTTTTAGTTACAAGTTCTACTATTTGGTTAAAAATTTAACTATTTTGTTACAAAGTCATCTTTTTTTGTTGAAAATTCAACTACTTGGTTGAAAGTTGTACTATTTTGTTAAAAATCATTTTATTGATGCTTGATTTAATGATTTTGTTGAAATTTGTTTGTTATTGTTGTTGAAAATTAATTTTTTGAACTGAAAATTTCGCTGTTTCAATTTTTGTTTGATAATTTATCGTTTTTAGATGAAAATTTAACTATTAAATTTTTCATTGAGAGTTTACCTTTTTTGGTTGTAAGTTGAACTAATTTGTTGAAAATTTATTTGATTGATGCAAGATGGAAATATTTTTTTTATGTTCAGAATTAATTTTTTAAACTACAGTTTTCACTATTCTATTTTTGCTTGAAAGTTGATCGTTTTTAGTTGAACATTCAACTGTTTGGTTGAAAATTCATGTATTTCGTTGAAAATGCGTTTTTCTTAGCAGAAAATTAATCTTTTTGGTTGAAAATTCAACTAATTGGCCGAAAGTTTATCTTCTTTCTTCAAAATTCATTTTTTCGATGCATGATTGAATTATTGTATTGAAAAAATATATTTTTAAAATTTATTTTTTTAACTGAAAATTTCTCTATTCCATGTTTGGTGAAAAATTGATTGTTTTTAATTGAAAATTCAACTATTTGGTTGAACATTCTGGTATTTGGTTGAAAGTTCATGTATTTTGTTGAAAATTCGTCTTTCTTAGTGCTTTCTTGGTTGAAGATTCAACTACTTGGCTGAAACTTGATCTACTTACTTAAAATTTCATTTTATTGATTAATTATTGAACTATTTTGTTAAAAATTCGTTCTTTTCGTAAACAATTTTCTTAACTGAAGATTTAACTATTCAATTGTTGGCTAAAAATTGATATTTTCTATTGAAAATTCAACTATTACATTTTTCGTTGAGAATGTACCATTTTTGGTTGCAAGTTGAACTACTTTATTAAAAATTAATTTTATTGATGCAAGATTAAACTATTTTGTTGAAAATTCGTTTCCTTACATAAAAATTAATATTTTCGACTGAAAATTTCACTGTTTCATTTTTGGTTGAAAGTTGATCGTTTTTAGTTGAAAATTCAGATATGTATTTGGTTGAAAATCCATTTTATTAGTACATAATTGTATCATTTTGTTGGAAATTGTTTTTTTTTTTTAATTAATTTTTTCAACTGGAAATTTCACTATTCCATTTCTGGGTGAAAATTGGTCGCTTTTAGTTGAAAATTCAACGATTTAGTTGAATAGTAATGTATTTCATTGAACATTTGCCTTTCTTTGTTGAAAATTCAACCACTTGGTTGAAAAGTTGAATTACCTTGTTAAACATTCAGTTTATTAGTTGAAGATTTATTTCTTTTGTGGAAAACTGAACTGTTTTGCTGAAAATTCGTTATTTTTGGATAATTTTTTTTTTAACTGAAATTTTAACTTTTCTATTTTTTGGTTACAAATTGATAGCTTTTAGTTGAAAATTCAATTCTTTGATTGGAAATTAATTTCTTGTAGAAAATTCTTCTTTTTTGTTTGAAAATTTATCTGGTTTGGTAGAAGTTTTATCTTTCTTGGTTAAAAATGCAACTGTTTTGTTAAAAATGAATCTGTTTTCGTTGAGTATTAAACTATTTTGATGAAAATTCGTCTTTTTTGTTAAATTCAACTGTTTTTTATTCAAATTAAAATCTTTTTTGGTAAAAAATTGAACTGTTTTGTTGAACATTCATCTTTTTTTTTATTCAAAATTCAACTAGTTGGTTAAAGTTTAATCTTTTTTGTTTGAAAATTGGACCATTTGGTTGAAAATTCCTCTTTGTTGGTTGAAAATTCAACTATTTGATTGAAAGTTCAACAATTTTATTAAAAAATGTATCCCTTTTGCAACTATTTAGTTGAAAATTGATCATTGTCGGTTAAAAATTTAATTGTTCTGTTGAAAGTTACACTATTTTCTTTGAAAGTCATCTTTTTGATAAAAAATTCAATTGTTTTGTTGAAAGTTCGTCCTTTTGGACTGAAAATTCATCTTTTTCGTAGAAAAGTTCTTGGTTGAAAATTCAACTAATAACGGGGAAAAATTAGTTAGCTTATGCTTAGAAAAGATCCTTTTTATTGCAAATACTTGGTTGCGACATAAAATGATCCACATGTACACCTGGTGTAAAGCAAATAACCACAGCAAAACTGACTTCGTTATTGCGGATGAAAGACAAGAGAACTAGTAAAAGATACAAGAGTCATGAGGGATTCTGAAAGCAATACTGATCATTACCTTCTAGTCTCCAAAATAAACTCAGGGCGGGGATGGAGAAGAAAGAGAACCAAAAAAATGAAACAAACGCGGATCAAGATTGAAAATTTACAGAAACCGAAAGTGCGAATAGATTTTCGGAATAAGATAAACGAACTCATATATAGGGCTATTTGGGAGGCGCTTAGAAGCAATAAAGATACAGAGGGCGCGTGGACTTTGTTACGGACTATCGTTGTTAAAACTGCGATTGAAGTGTGTGGTACGGTAGTGGTAGGAAGAAAGTCTGGTGATGCGTGGTGGAATGATGAAATTCAGGCAGGCCGGCAAGAAAAGAAAACAGCCCACAAAACAAAACGACTTTGAAGGAATCATGAAACTATTGTTTAAGGAGGTGAAGGGAAGTAAAAGTACAGAGTTTGTCAGCATGAGAAACAACAAAGGTGAAATGCTATTAGGTAGAGACGGGATAGTAGCCGCTTTGAATTATTTTATTTTAAGGAATTATTAGGAGGTGAAGCTATAGGGCAACACAAATGCGACATAGAACATAATGCATTAGAAAACCCAATTAAGAAAGTCTGTGTCACTGAGGTTAGAGATATAATTAAGAACTTAAAAAATGGCAAGGCTTCTGGTGTAGACAATGTTAGCGCTGAAATGCTTAAATACGGTGGCGAGTACATATCTCACAGGTTGTGCGAATTGATCAATTTATGTATCACTGAGAGAACCATGCATAACAACTTTTTGAGGCTCCTCACTTGGGGTGATCGCTAGAGAGATTGATCAGCAACCTGGGTCAAAGCAGTGTTGCGGAATGAACGTGTCATTTAAATAAATAACACGAGAATTCCAGATCAATCTAAAACATCTATACCTCACACCTATATACCTTATACCCATATACTGACCTGCTTTATACCTATATATCTTTTCACGATTTTCCAACCGAGTAAGTCACGCCTACCCCGAAAGAAAAATGGCTTAATGGTATAATAATAATAAATTGAATTTTTACAGGACTTTCACGAGGAATATGCAACAGAGGCCTTCAAAAAATTCGACAAGGATAGCAGTGGATTTATATCTGCTTTGGATTTTCAGGACATTATGCTGAGCATAAAAAGTCATTTGCTCACGAAGGAAGTTAGAGATAATCTAATCACGGTACGCAATCTTCAGAAATAATTTAAAAAATGAGAATTTCGAGAAAGTAGGTTAATCTTAAAAAAAAATAAAGAATCTTTCTTGAGATTTAAACGAAAATCGAAGATTTTAGATTTATAAGTAATTAAATGATTAAATTAATAAAGGAATAAACAAATAAATCTTGATTCAACTTTATTTTTGTAGGTAGTTAATGCGGGCCATAATGCAAAGAAGGTCAGTTTTCCTTATTTCATGGCTTTCAATTCTCTTCTGAATAACATGGAGTTGATAAAAAGGATCTATCTGAATGCAACGAATGGACACAGGAATCAAGAAGTCACGAAAGGTATTTTTTCTTTTGCTTGAAGTTGCTTTATATCTTAGATTTGAAATTTTGAAAGTAAAATCTACAAAAAATAATCCTTTTTAATAAGAAAAATCATAGGAAACCTTACGCGAATTAAAAAACACTTGTGCTTTTTAGTACTTTTTACGGGTAAATTAAAATATTGAAATTACCTAATAAATTATTGAAAATATTATACATGTCTTATGTTAGTGCTTTCCGCTGCAAATCAGTATTTTCAAAAAAGAATTTTATTCTAAAATCATAAAGTTTCGAGGACTTAAAATTTCTAAAATTTGTGGGTTGGGTTAGTTTTTTCATCGGAAATGAGCATTTTTAAACAAAAAATTATCATCAAGATTCCCAATTTTCAACCATTTTAGATTATCTTAGCGCTTTGCACCGGAAATGGGCATTTTTAATCATAAATGATTATAGATTCCAAAGATTTAATATCTTTAATCTAACTAAATTTTTCGGTTTTATTAGCGTTTTTTGCCAAAATTGTCATTTGTAAAAAAAATCATTACATTTTGAAGGATCAGAATTTGTTAACAATTTTTGGTTACACTGGCGTTTTACATCAAAAATTGTTATTTTTAAATAAAAATCATTATAATTTGAACAAGATTTCGAATTATTTAACAATTTTGTACTATGATAATGCTATTTCTCGTGGGAAATTTCTATTTTCAATAAAGAAAAAATAAAAAAATAAATATTTAGTTTGAGCTAGTAGTTTTCAATATAGATTTCAAAGATGAATAATTTTTGAACAATTTCAGGTTATGTTAACGTTTTTCACATGAAATTGATTATTTTAAGCAAAAATCATTAGATTTCGAAGAAAATATACAATTCTAAACAATTTTATGTCATGTTATGTTTTTTTAACAATTAGTGTTTTTAATGAAACATTATTAGAATTGAAAGAATATTCACAATTTTTCAACAAATTTAGGTTATATTGATGTGTGTCACCTGAAATTGGTATTTTTAAACAAAAATAATTATAATTTGAACAAGATTTAGAATCTTTCAACATATTTGGTTTATGTTAGTTTTTTTTCGTCGGAAATTATTAGTATTAAAAAAATATATACTTCACAGAATAGTTACAATTTTTGACAATTCTTGGTTGTTAATAACCAATCAAAATTTTGATATGTTTAACCTGAAATCGGTGTTTTAAAGAAAAATTATTAAAATTAAATCCAATTATTTTTGTTTAAAATAATAAAATTTACAAGCATAAACAATTTCGGGTTATGTTAGTGTTTTTCTGTAGAAATTTACATTTTTATTCAAAATTGTGAAGATTTCATTAGATATTTGAATCAGATTTCAAAGAAGATTCATTATTTTTTAACAATTTTGAGTTATATTGGCGTTTTCAATAAAAAATTGAATACACGCCTGAATCGGCATTCTTAAATTCTCCGATTCAAATTATTTCCATTTAATTGATTCTTTTTTTCTGGGAATACTCTACTTTCAAATCACCTAATAAAATTTTGAAAATATTATGCATGTTTTATGTTAGTGCTTTTCGCTAGAAATTAGTATTTTTAGACAAGAATTTCAATATAAAATCATAAAGTTTCGAAGATGACTCAAAATTTCTTTCTTCTTTCAAAATTTCTGAAAAATTTTAGGTTTTGTTAGTTTTTTTCATTGGAAATGAGCATTTTGAAACAAAAATCATCATTAAGATTACCAATTTTCAACAATTGTGGTTAATGTGAGCGTTTTACACTGAGAGTGGATATTTTCAATAAATAATTGATGGATTTCAAAGATTAATAATTTTTCAACATTTTGCGTTTTTCGGGTTTGTTAGCGTTTTTACCCAGCAGATGACGTTTTCAAACCAAAATCATAAGATTTTTGAGTTTGATAATTTTTTAACGATTTTAGATTATGTTAGCGTTTCACACAAAAAAATGGCATTTTTAAACAAAAATCATTATTATATTTCAAACAAGATTTGCAATTTTTGAATAGTTTCAGGTTATATTAAATTTTTTGACAGGAAATCGGTTATTTTAAACAAAAATATTTAAATTTCGAAAAAGATTTACAAGTTTCTGTTATATGTATTATGTTAGTGTCTTTCGTCAGAAATTATTGGCATTTAAAACAATATTAGATTTCAAAGAATATTTACAACTTTGCAACAACTTTATGTTATGTTGGTGTGTTTCACCTCAAATTTGTATTTTATTTAAATAAAAATCATTAGATTTGAATTACAAGCCTGAAGAATTTCTGCTTGTGTTAGTCTTTTTCGCCGGAAATTGAAATTTCTATTAAAAAATCCTTAGATTTAGTCATTAGTTTAATCATAATTTTTGAACAATTTTAGGTTATTCGTTGACGTCTTATGTCGAAAATTGGTATATTTTCAAACAAAAATTGTTATAATTTGAACAAGATTTTGAATCTTTTAACAAGTTTGGATTATGCGTAGTGCTTTTCGTAGAACATTGGTATTTTTAAACAAAAAGAAACTATACTTCAAACATTTGAAATAAGATTTATCACTTTTTAACAATATTACATTTTTTTTATTTATATTAAAAATATTGTCCTTGCTCATCTTTTCTATTATTTCAGATAATAGATACTATGAAAATAAAACAATTTTATCCTAATACTAATTTTATAATTTAATTTAAAAATTGCAGGAAAAAAAAATCGCGTGCTTGGTGCTCTTGTTTGTTTTCTAGTGTAATAAAATTCTAATGTCTAATTTTTATATTATTTTTTAGAGGAATTCCTTCACTCAGCACAGATGATGTCTCAAATAACACCTTTGGAAGTAGACATCCTTTTTCACCTTTGTGATCTCCTTCATCTAACCGGGTAAGTTTTTTAAATAATTTTTATTCGAAATCTTTAAACCTCAATTTTATCCTATCAAGGTGTCGTCATCGCAAAATGGTAAAATAAAACCCCTACAAAGTAAATCGAAGTAAATTATATTTTTTAAATTGTCGGTACTCTCCTTTAAAAAATGAAAAGAAACTCTTTAGTCTCAATTGTGTCAGTATTTCTGATTAATTTGAAATAAAATGCTTTCTCTTTAAATTTTTTTGAAAATAATATTGTTCATTGTAGTCAAAGAAGATGACTTTCATTTTTTCCATGGAAATATTTTCCCACTGAAAAGGTTTGTTTACGTATTTGCGCTGCTCGGATCAGATCAGCGGAAGGTGCTGAGGCGATAACACGGTTTAGGTGCGTTTTATTTTTTTAAATATGTCGTGTTTTCAAAAAATATATTTTCTTATATTTTTCTATGTTTCTATATTATCTAAAGTCACACTTCTGCTAATTTTTACAATTTATTCTACAAATCTACACCTTTCTTGCACTTTACTTCACGTCTACTCTCGTTGTTGGTATTTGCATTAAAAATTGTTTTTTTAGGAGAATATCGATGGCGATTCTATAATTGCTGTCCATGCATTTTTTTCAAAGCGATGATGACCTGAGATATTGATAATGTGATGACGCTGCTCATGCCTGCATGTAAATTAATTTCCTCAGAAAAATTCATCGACATTTTTAATACTTTTGTTTGAAAGCATTTTTTGAAAGCTCAACGTTTTTCGGAAAATTGTATTTTTAGGCATTTTTTGAGAATTCTCTTATGCCTGGATGTACATATATTTTTCCTCAGAAAAATTCATGGACATTTTTATTACTTCTCGTTGAAAGAATTTTTTCAATGCTCAAATTTTTTCGGGAAATTGTATTGTCATTACTTTTTTTGCAAATTTCTTTTGGGTGTTCTGTGATAATTTCTTGAGTTGTTTCTAATGTATCCTAAAAATGTATTGTTCTTTTATGGAAAATTATTCCAAAGAAAAAAATTGTCGGAAAATTCCTATGCAATTCGCAAGAAATTCAATTTTACTGGAAAGTTTCATCTTAAGAATTCATCTCAATTTTCCTGACATATTTTCAAAAACTAGATGGAAAATTAAATCTTTGATTTCTGGTAAATTGTAATTCAAGTACAATACTCAAGAACTTCATATGGAAAAATTCCATTGGAATTTCCTAAAAATTTGGCAGTTTCATCCATTTTTGTAAAGGATTTTCAGAGTTCCCCGAGGAATTCGTAGAAAACTCTTGTAAATTTTCTTGGAATTTTCAGGAAAATAAAATAATCATAATAGTGTTCAAGTTCATTTTCCATAAAGTTTTCTAACAATTTATCAGGAAATTAAATTCTTGAAAAATTTTAATTCAATTACTTTTCCACAAATACAACCTGGAACATTTTTGAACTTTTTTTTTCTGGAAAATTCAGTTTTTTTACGGAAATTTCTATTCTCGTGAATTCCATTAGCTTTTTAAAAACGCAGGTATTTTTTTCAGAAAGTTGTATTCCATGAATTGTCTCGAATTTCTTTTAAAGAATTTCTTGAATTTTTGGTGCAAATTTCTTTTAAGTTTCACTAAAAAACTTATCCCTAGGAATTTTCCTCTTGAGGAAATTCTGAAAAATGTGTAATATTCCTATAAAATTCTGTAATTCTAATATTCAAATATTCCTAAGAATTTCTTATGAGATTTCCATAAATTTTACAAGAAAATACTCTGAATTTCCAGGACATTTTCACCGGGTGTTTTGATTATATATTTTATATTCTTACCGTTTTTTTTGTATTTTTTAATGAATTTTCAGATTTTTTTATTCTATCAGGAATTTTCTTTTTCTTTTCAGGAAGATCGTTTATAATGACTTGGTGTCCATCACACCCGAGCAGTATTTTAAGCATATAACGAGAAGACTCGCAGAAATAAAAGCCGTATCGGTGAGTTCATAAAAATTAAATAATGAAAGTTAAATAACGTTTTCTTTTTTCACTTCAGAGGAACATCGTATCCAAAGTAGACATTTTAATTAAGAATTTAATGATCAAAGTCATCTTTTAGTACTTTTTAAATTTGTGTACCTTTCAGTTTGAAATATATCATCAAACGCGCGCGTGTATTTTTTCAAATTCAGGGAAAAAATAATTTTTAATTGAAAATAAATATTTCGAATAACTCTATTTGTCAATAGACCTTGAACACTTAAATATGAGCTAGAATTAGGTTCTGAGATTTTCCTTAATTCCTGAGAAAATTTAAAACGATTTTTATAGATTTCAGATGTGTCAAAAAAGAGTCTAGAAAATTTGAAAGAAAATTGGTTTATTTTATAAGATTTTACAAAATATTAGGAAAAATTCGAGTCAGTTTAATAGATATTTATGACTTTTAGAAGTTTATAAGAAACTTGCAAATATGTTAAAAATTTGTGAAATCTTTTGAAATCTTTCTAAGTATTCTCTATCAATTAATTTTTTTAAATAAAAAATCATTTCAAATTTCCTGTCTTAAAAAGCTTCTTTTTTTGAAATCATTAAAAATCCACCTTGTTTAAAATATTTGCAATTTTCAAATTATTTCAAAATCATTTCAAAATTTCTAAATATCTCTTAATCTTACTCGAATTTTTTGTAATTTTGAAAATAAGAAATTTTCCCGTGAATTTTAAGAAAATTTCTCTCTTTTCTTGAAACCTTTCAAAGTTCCCAAAAAGTGTATAACTTTCTATTCGTAATCTTAAAAAATCTACATTTTATTTAAATTGGTTGAAATCTACTAAAATTTTTAATTATTTTCAATATTTTTCAAGACTTCTAAACTTTCTAAGTATCTTTTAAAATGATTCGAATACTTACTACAATTAAAACAAAATTCTATATAAACTTCTAAAGCTTCTAAATATATTTTTTAAATGTTTCGAATTTTTCCTAAAATTAAAAAAATATTTTCAAAATTAAAAAATTGATCTTAAAATCTTCCGAATTCTTTTTGACAATTTTGGAAATATTTCGAAACTTTTTGACATCTTTTTAAATATTCTCTTCAAATGACTTTTCTCAACAACGAAAAATCATTTCAAGTTTAGCTATGAATCTAGAGATGATTTTTTGATCGTTACGAAATCTTTTTCAATTTTCGCTCAGAATTCATTTTTCAGAACAAAACAAAAATTTGAAATCTTTCCATGAATGTTAGGAAAATTTCTTTATTCTTTTGAAACCTTTCGTGATTCCTAAAAAGCTTCTAAATTTGTATTCAAAAGCTTTAAAAGTGTACATTTTATTTAAATTGTTAGAAATCTATTCAAATTTTATATTATTTTTTAATAAACTAAATTATTAAAATTTATCCTGAAATAAAAAAAATCGTAAAATTCAAAAATTGCTTTAAAGTCTTCAGAATGTTTTTGGCAATTTTCTGTTGAAGCAATTTCCAAATTCTTAGAAATGTGTTTTTTTTTTAAATCTTCAAAAATCTATATTTAAAAAAATGACATTTTTAGAAGTGTCACATTATTTTTTAATCGTTTCAAAATGTCAAAATATCTTTTAAACCTATACTCAAATTTTTCCTAAAATGTTGTAATCTAGTAAAATTGCAAAATTTTTCTTTAAAATCTTCATTTTTTCGAAATGTTGGGAAATACTTTGAAATCATTTTCAACTTTCTCTTAGAATTTATTTTTCTGAATAAAATATCATTTGAAATTTTTTCATGGGTCTTAAGAAAATTGTATTATTCTCTTGAAAACTTTCAAAATTCGTAAGAAGCTTTTTACATTTTTTTAAAAAATTTTAAATTCACTTTTCTTAAAATTTTTTAAATCGTAAAAAATATAAAAAAAATCATCTTGAAATTTTCGAGTGTCTTTTTCAATATATTTTGAAATCTTCAAAACTTAAAATTAATTTTTTATACAAAATTTTAAAAGTAAAACCTAAATAATTTAATATTTTCCCGGAAATTTTACTGTCGGTATCAGTAATTTTTCTGTTACCACTATCGACAATTTTTTTACTTTATTTTTTTATTTTTCTAAGTTTTTGTCCATAATTTCATTTTTTTCATTTCTTCAAAAGAGTGAAAAAGTTGATAAATTATAGTGTGGTAGCAATACGTTAAGAAAATAATTATTTCTCAATAGTAACCAAAAATTTACATTTAAAATGGTCTCTTTTATCAACAATGCTTAGAAACATTTAGAAATAAATGTTATCATGGACTAAAATTTCTTATTTGAAAAATTTGATTTACTTGTTTATCTTGGTATATTTTTAATACATAAATAAAGTTAAAACAGCCACAACAACACTTTTTTTAGACCTTCTCTATATATAATCTTCTCTATACATAGATAATTTTTAATTTATTAAATTTCTAACTAAAAACATTTTTTTTCTAGAGTCCCGAAGAACGCGGAGTCCTCGTACAAATTCTAGAAAGCAGCTACAGGTTCGTGCTCGGATCCGTCGGTGGAGGTGCGACATACATTTTCGAATCAATCCGTCTTTCTCTCTCTTTTAAAATCATCTCAGAAAAAAAAATTTTTTTTCCTTAATTTTGAAAACAGAAGCTAAAATTATCAAATAAAAATGGTCTTTACAATGCACACAATTTTATTTTCAGCTGTGGGAGCAACTGCAGTCTATCCAATTGATCTTGTGAAGACTCGAATGCAAAATCAGAGGGCGGGTTCCTTCATTGGCGAATTAATGTACAGAAATAGTTTCGACTGTTGCAAAAAGGTTCGAATCAAAAACTCTCTCTTTTACAACATCGCATTTTTTATATGAAATCAGAATTTTTTTCTAACAGGTAATCCGGCACGAGGGTTTCTTCGGACTTTACCGAGGATTGGTGCCACAATTGATGGGAGTCGCTCCAGAGAAAGCGATCAAACTAACAGTTAATGATTTCGTGAGGGATAAATTTATGGACAAAAATGGAAATCTTCCACTTTCCGGAGAAATTCTTTCCGGTGCTTGTGTAAGTTTTTCGAAATATTTCAAATTGAAAGATTTTAAATCGAATAATTAATACAATAATTTTGAATCAAAAGCGTTTGAAATAAACACATTTTTTGTTCATTTTTGAAGGTATCTAATTTGAAATGTTCTTCATTTTATCATTTCGATGCTTCGTTTAAACTTTATATTTTAACGATTTTTAAAGACTTGAATTTAAAATTATACAACATAGTGATGTTTTAAATTGCTTACTTTGATTTTAAATTTAGAATGTCCACTTTTAAATACTTAGTAGTGAAAATTTTCAAATTATTTATTTTTTTTGGTTAATTTGTTAAGCATTTTTTATTATTGAAGTATTTGTGTAAAAAAAGTAAATATTGAATGTTTTTATATGAAACTGTTCCAATTTATTGCCGGGAAACGTCATTTGTCATTTGAAACCTTTTAAATTTTGTTTTTTGACAAACGAATTGTTTCTATAAAATCCCGATTTCAAAATTTGCTGACTTTCCCAGACTTTTTCCTGACCAATTTTTCATTTTTCCTCACCGTTATAATTTTTTCTCTCATGTATAAAAAAACCTTACACCCTAGGAGATCAGGAATTGAATTTAAATTCAATTAATTAAATCTTATAACATTTAAATAATATATTTTATTCAAAATTTTTAAATATAATTTATGTAATTTTTAAATAAATTTATTTTAAATATAAATTATTATAAAAATTAAATTAATTAAATATTTTAGAAAATGGTATGCGGAATGTTTAATTTTCAAGGTAAAAACACGATTTTTCCGCAAAACAGTTGAGTTTTCAACTTAAAAATATGCATTTTTTACAAAAAAAATTAATTTCCAACAAAACTGTTGAATTTATAAACCAAAAATACTAGTTTTCTACCGAAAAATGTAATTTTCTGTCTACAAATATGAATTTTCAACCCAAAAGACGACTCGTCAACAAAATAAATGAATTTTCATCAAAAAATATAACTTCGTAAACAAAATACATAAAGTTTCAACACAATAGTTGCATTTTCAACTAAAAAATATAAATTTGCAACTTGAAATAAAACAGTTAAATCTTCAGTTAAAAAATTAATTTTCAACCAAGTAAAATGAATGTTCAAGAAAATAGTCAAATTTCTAACCACACAGATGAATTTTCAATCAAATAGTGGAAGTTTCAACTAAACAAAGATAAATTTTCAACAAAAACTGGTATAGTTAAATTTTAAGATGAAAAAATTAAGAAAAAATTGTTTTTTTAAAAAAATAGTTAGATTTGAAACCGAAGAAATGAATTTTCAACCAAAATGATAATTTTTTAACCATGAAGAATAATTTGCTATGAAAAAATATGAATTTTTAACAAAACACAAGACTTTTCTACCAAATAGTTGAATTTTTATCAAAAAAATACGTTTTTTTTTAAATAATTCAATTTGAAACGAAAGAAATAAATGATTTTCAATAAAAAAAGATCAGTTTTTATCAGAAAATGGAATAGTTATATTTTCAGTTTAAGAAATTAAGTTTGAAACAAAAACAACGATTTTCCAACAAAATAATTTCATGCATGAATTATTTAATTTAATTTACCTAGAATTTGAATTGAATTTAAAAAACACGCGCGCTACGCACACGATTATTACTTTTTTAGTGTCACACAATTTTGAAATTAAAATATAAAATTGATATTAATACAAAGTGTTATATTTTATAGTATCTATATTATTTAAAATAATGTACAAGAAAAACAAGAACAATTTTTTTTTATATTTTATGACAATTGATGTATCTTAATTTCAAATTAAAATTTTTCTAAATTGTACATTTTTTTTAAGTATGATGATTTTTGTTTAAAATAATCGATTTTCTGTAAAAAAAACACTAAGATAACATATTATCTTTCAAAAGTTGTAAATAATACTTTATAAAATCCAATGATTTTTTATTGGAAATAATAACATAACTTTTGTTGAAAATAATAAGTTTTATTTCAAATCGCGAATTTTCAGTTGTAAGCATCTTCAAAATGGATCAGTGTCGAAAATAGAAGACATCAGTAAGAATCAGATTTCCAGAATGTCTATTAAGAATATCTTATTACAATATGAAATCTCAAATTATCTTATACATTTTTTTCCTTGCTTCTGATTCCTGCTGCCTGTATAAAAGCCGATGTAGCTACGTTAACATTTATTTTAATTCATGATTATTAATTACATTTGATAGAATTTAAATTTGAACCATAGTTAATAATTAATAATTTTATTATTTCCAGGCTGGAGCATCTCAAGTGGTTTTCACGAATCCTCTCGAAATTGTGAAAATCCGACTGCAAGTTGCTGGAGAAATTGCTGGGGGCCAAAAAGTCAGAGCTTGGGCGGTAGTTAAAGAATTGGGACTTTTTGGATTGTACAAAGTAATTATAAAAGAATTATTATAGAAAAATTGTACCGACTTTTGCTGCTGTATCGCTTAGTATATAAATATTCTTAATTCAAATATCAATTGAAAATAGTTTTAAATGTAGGAGCTGATGAGAAGTGACTTATATTTTTATTTTGTTTTTGATTTATTTTAATTCCTCTATAATTTTTTCAGGGGGCGAGAGCCTGTTTATTGAGAGACGTGCCGTTTAGTGCAATTTATTTCCCGATGTACGCCCACACAAAATCGAGAATGGCAGACGAGGGAGGATATAATACACCTCTGTCGTGTCTCCTTTCCGGCGCGATAGCGGGAATTCCTGCTGCGGCACTTGTCACCCCTGCTGACGTCATTAAGACTCGTTTACAGGTCAATATCCATATATTTTAGTTAAATTTGTAATCAGTTAAATTAAATTAAAATTAATTAAAATTTTAAATTAACTAGGAAACAAACACGCGCGCTGCGCGCGCGATTATTCTTTTTTTGTTTAGCGCGATTTTAAATTAAAATATAATTTTAATATTAACACAAAGTTTTTGCATTGCATATTACCTTGAATCTAAAATAACATAAAAGAAAAGCGAGCACGATATTTTTTATAATTGATGAAAATTGATATTTTAAGTGATGAATCTTTAAAAAATGAATTTTTATAAAAGTGGTTCAACTTTCAACCAATTAGTTGAATTTTCAACATAAAAAGATGCATTCTTGACAAAAAAATATAATAGTTAATACTTCAATCAAATAATATTTTTGTTTTAAATCAAAAACATGTGAATTCAACAAAAAGAGTCGAATTTTGAAGAAAATGGATAAATCATCAACCAAAAGAGATTAATTTTCAACTAAGAAGTTGTATTTTTAACAAAAAAAGATAACATTTTTACCAGGAATATTAATATTCCATAAAAAAAACGAATTTACAACAAAAATAATGCATTTTAAGCAAATAGTTGAATTTTCAACTAATAAATATACATTTTCAACGAAAAATGGAATAGTTGAAATTTCAGTTAAAAAATTAATTTGAACCCAGATGAATTTTCTACCAAAAAGACGAGTTTTCAACCAAACAGTTGAGTTTTCGACTAAGACGATCAATTTTCAAACAACAGAAAAACTAATTTTCAACCAAATGGTTAATTTTTCAATCACAGAGACGAATCTATAACCAAAAAAATGAATTTTGAAATAAAAGTTAAACTTTGAGCCAAGTAGTTGCATTTTCAACCAAGAAAGATGAATTTTTAAATAAATAGCTGAATTTTCAACCAGAAAGATGAATCTTTAACAATAAGGAAAATTAATTTTTAAGAAATTAGTTCAACTTTCAGCCAAGTAGTTGAAGTTTCAAACAACAAACGTACATTTTCAACGAAAAATATAGTTGATCTTCAAACCAAAAAGTAATTGAATTTGAAAATGAAAAACATTCGAATTCGGCAAAAAATACGAATTTTCAACAAAATTTTTTATGCTGTCTTACAGGGGGGGGGGGGGGATCAAAACCATTTTTCAAATTGAATATTCAACTTTTTTTTAAAGAAAAATTCCACTATTTTGTTGAAAATTCATTATTTAATTTTTGTTTTCGTTTTTTGAAATTTCATAGTTTTGGTAGCAAATTAGCCCTTTTGGCTGTAAATATAACTGTTTTGTTGAAAATTCACGTATTTTGTTCAAAATTAGTATTTTTTGGTATAAAAGAATGTTTTTCTTTGTTAATAATGCAACTGTTTGGTTGAAAATTAATATGTTTTAGTTGAGGATTCAAGTTTTTGTTGAGCATTTGTTTTTATTAATTAAATTCGACTATTTTTGATTTGAAATTAATATCTTTTTTAGATTGAAGTATCAACTATTACATTTTTTTTGAAGATTTATCTTCTTAGGTTAATTATTTTTAACTATAAATTTACCTATTTGGTTGAATATTGAACTTTTTATGTTGAAAATCCATATTTTTCGGTTGAAAATTCAACTCATTTGTAGAAAATTCATTTTTTTTTAATTGACATTTTTTTTTTTAATGTAAATTTAACTATTCCATTTTTGGTTAATAGTTGATTTTTTTGAAGCTTAGAAATTCAACTATTTGGTTGCAACTTTATGTAATTTATTCGATAATCTGTCTTTTTTATAGGAAATTAAACTTATTGGTTGAGAATTGAACTGTTTTGTACAAAACTCGTCTTTTTGGCTTGGAAATGCAACATGTTGGATACATTTTTTTGCTTTGTTCCCTCAACAATCTTTTTCTGTTAAAATTTCATCTCTTGTTAAAAATTTTTCATTTGATTTGAAAATTCATCTCTTTTGTTAGAAATTTAATTTTTTTTTGTTGGAATTTGAACTACTTTGATAATTCATAAAAAAACACGAAGATTTTACCATAAACCTTTCCTCCACCCAAATCGTCTTATGTTATTTTTGGATGACTCGTAAATAAATTTACGAAAAATATTTAGCTGGTAAAAATGACCTTTGAATATTATTTAAAATCAATGAAATAATCATTCGTTCACTCTAAAGTGCTAAATCAACTTTACATGAACTGCTATTTACTATATTTAAACATTAATTTTTTTTTATAAATATGCCCGCAACATGTTTCAGACGAAAGGCAGTGGACTGACCCTTTAGTATTATAAAAATCAAGGAACTACTAAACAAAATTATAATTTCTTTCATTTTGAAAAATGTATTAACTGATTTTGAATTTTGTTTTAAAATTATTAATTTACTTATTCAGGAATTTTATTTTTGAATTTACTTTCAGGTTGTGGCGAGAGAAGGACAAACGACCTACAATGGACTTGTAGATTGTGCCCGGAAAATTTATAGAGAAGAGGGGGCAAGAGCTTTTTGGAAAGGAGCGACAGGTATTTGCATAATTTATGATTTCGTGTTTTTAATAGAAATTTGGTGGAAATGCTAGTATCTCAGAGTCCGTAAATTGAAAATTGTTTTTCCCCATTTTTTTCTCTTTAAAGAAGATTAAAATTTTCGATGCTACAAATGGAATAGAATTAAAATTTGAAAGCTTTTAAACCAAGAAAAATAAAATCCAAAAGTCGCTTTAAGAAAATTTAATACCAACGTTCATATTGGACCAAATATTTCTGTAAGCATCTAAAAAATAAAGAATCCAATGATTTGATAATGATCTCAATTTAAAAAGTTCAGATTTATGAGAAAACCAAATAAAAATTTTAAGTTTCCAAATTGTGAGTGCTGTGTTAATTTTAATAAGAAAAATGCTATGCAATTATAATTTGAAACCGATTCACATTTAAAAAATTTTTTGACGTATACAAATTGAATGCACAAAAATATTTCATGAAACAGGATTCAAAATTATTTAAGTTAATCGTATTTGTAAAGAAAAAATTGGATGCAATTCTACTTCTTAAAAATATAATTTAGAGACATTTTGCGATCAAGTTGTAAAGCATTATTATTTTAGCAATAAAAGGATAAAATTTAAATTATGAGTACGAAATTTGAAATAAATTTTTGTTTGAAAGCATCCAGACTTTCAAGAAAGTTAAGAACACTGTAGCTGAAATTAAAATTTGGAATAAAAATGCCAAGAAAAGTTGATTTATTTAATGCAATATAATTATTATTTTATGCGGCTATTATTTAAAGAGGCTCTGAGGCCTTTCTGGCTAATAAATTTGCTAAATTCTTGAATTTATTAATTTTAAAGATAATTTTTATACATATTTCGTTTAAGACAGTTAGTAATATATTCTGATTTGGTCAATTGCCTGCACGGTATTAAACCCGTGACATTCTTCGACCAAAATTTCTCTTTTACATCACCCGGTGATTTACTCATCAGTAAGTAAATCTCTTTGAATTTCAGCCTGGTTTTCTTTCCATGTCCTGTGAAGTAATTCTGATTAATAATTATAATTATATTCTTAACAATGTTATCTCTTTTTAAAATGAAAATATTTTCTTACCAGTTCTTACCAGGGTTTTCAAAAATTCCTATTTTTCTGTTTTGAGTGGATAACATTCATATTAAATCACATTGATTTTTATCAATAACTTTTTTCTGTTCGCCGATTAATTCATTCTTGAATTTTAATCCCTAACATTTTATTTTCTAATATCATGTATAATCGTCAAAGACAACGATTAAAGCATTGACAGGAAGCATTCATCTTCACCATAATATTTATTTGAAATTTGTATATTGAAAGCCACTTTAGACTGACTAAATTACAAATTAACCGAGGGGTTGATTACTCTTATAATTTGATGTACAAGCTTTCGTGAAATCTTTGCAAAACCTTTGAAATCTCCTTAAATCTCTTTAAATCACTTGAGATATTTTTAGATCATTTGGATTATTCTGAAATCTCTTAAAATCTCTAGTAGTAACTATGGAATTCTTTCAAAATCTCCTGAAATTTGTTTACAGTTTTTGAAATATACTAAACATTTTCAAATGCCTCGAAATATCTTCAAAGAACTCTTTGAAATGTTTTGAAATTTCTGGATATCTTTTGAAATCGTTCAAAAGCTTTGAAATATTTTGAAATCTCTTCAAATCGAAATCTTTGAAGATTTCCTGAAATTTGTTTAGATTTCTTGAAATTTACTGAAATCTTTTAAAATGTCCTGAAAGATCTTCAAAGAACTCTTCAAAATCTTTTGATATCCCTTGAAATCGCTTGAGATATTTTCAGATCTTTTGGAATATTTCGAAATCTCTTTAAATCTCTTGAAATCATGGAAATCTTTTAAAATTTCCTGAAATTTCTTTAAATTTCTTGAGCGATACTAAAATCTCTTAAAATGTTTTGAAATATCTTCAAAGAACTGTTTGAAATTTTTTGAAATCTCTAGAAATCTTTGAAATGTGTTAAAGTCTTTTAAAATCTTTTTAGATCTTTTTTAATATTCTGAAATCTATTAAAATCTCCTAAAATCCTAGAAATCTTTTAAAATCCATTGAAATCGCTTAAAATTGGTTGAAATCTCCTGAAATGGTCTGAAATTTGTTTAGATTTCTTGGAATATACTAAAATCTCTTGAAATCTCTTAATAGATCTTTAAAGAACTCTTTTAAATCTTTTGAAATCGTTTGAAAGTTTAGAAATATTTTGTAATTTCTGGAAATCTCTCGAAACCCCTTGAAATCTTCTGAAATCACTTGAAATCTCTTGAAATCTAATTAAATATTTTAAGATCTCTTGAAATATTTTGAAATATTTTGACATCTTTTTAGATATTTTGGAATATTCTAAAATTTTTAAAATCCTTTGAAATCATGGAAAACCTTTCAAAATCTCTTGAAATCGCTTGAAATCTCTTTTGCCCCTATACGCGTAATCTACTATTAAAGTCTCATAAAACCGTCTAAATTTTTTGTTCTCTTGAAATATATTGAAATCACTGGAAGTATCTTGAAAGAACTCTTTGAAATCTCTTGTAATCTTTCAAATCTTTTGAAACAGTTCTATTGAAATATTTTGAGTTCTCTTCATATATCCTGAAATTGCTTAAAATATTTTTAGATCTCGTAGAATATACTGAAATATTTTAAAATAGCTTGAAAAATCTTGAAAGAACTCTTTAAAATCTCTCGAAATAAATATATAAATATAATATATAATATGGTGAAATATCTTGAAATCTACTGAAATTACTTGCAATCTCTTGAAATCTGATGAAATATTTTGAGATCTCTTGAAATCTGATGAAATATTTTGAGATCTCTTGAAATCTCTTGAAATTGCTTGAAATTGCTTGAAATAATTTTAGATCTCTTGAAATGTTTTGAAGTCTTTTGACATCTTCTTAGATATTTTGGAATATTCTAAAATCTTTAAAATCCTTTGAAATCATATAAAATCTTTCAAAATCTCTTGAAATAGCTTAGAAAATTTTTTTCCCCCTATAGGCGTAATCTACTATTAAAGTCTCATAAAGTCTCCTACATTTTTTTAGATCTTTCGGATTACATTTAAATATTTTGAGATCTCTTCATACCTCCTGAAATTGCTTGAAATATTTTTAGATCTCTTAGAATATACTGAAATCTCTTGTAAAATCTTGAAAGAACTCATTGAAATCTCTCGAAATCTTTGGAAATATCTTTAAATCTACTGAAATTACTTAAAATCCCTTAAAATCTATTGAATTATTTTGATATCTCTTAATATCTCCTGAAATTGCTTTAAATATTGTTAGATCTCTTGGAATACACTAAAATCTTTTGAAAAATCTTGAAAGAACTCTTTGAAATCTCTGAAAATCTTTTAAATCTTTTGAAGTTGTTCGGTATCTTTTATATCTTTTGACATTTTTTAAATCATTGAAAATCTTTTTAAATCTCTTGAAATGTACTAAAATCTTTTGAAATCTTTTTAAATCTCCTGAAATCACTTGAAATATTTTTAGATCTCTTGGAAGATTCTGAAATTTCTTAAAATCTCTTGAAATCTTAAAAATATTTTTATATCTCTCGAAATATTTGTAGATCTTTTGGAATATTGTGAAATCTCTTAAAATCTCTTGAAATCATGGAAATATTTTGAAATCTCTTGAAATCTCCTAAAATCGGCGGAAATTTTTCTGCATTTCTTGGAATATACTGAAATCTTTTGAAATATCTTCAAAGGTCTTAAAAGGACTCTTTGAAATCTTTTGAAATCTCTGGAAATCTTTTTAGATATTTTGGAATATTCTGAAATCTCTCAAAAAATGTTTGAAATCAATACAATCTTTTGAAATCTCGTGCAATCACGATTTTTCTTACATTTCATGGAGTATACTGAAATTTTTTTAAATATCTTTAAAGAGCTTTAAAGAACTCTTCGTAATCTTTTTAAATTTTGTGGAGAATTCTTAAATCTCTTAATATCTTTTGAAATTATTCAAATCTCTTAATATCTTCTTAAATTCTTCAAATCTTTTAAAACCTTTTAAAATGTCTTGAAATTGCCAGCATTTTTTACATTTCTTTGAATATACTGAAATCTTTTGAAATATCTTCAAAAAGCTTAAAATAACTCTTTGAAATCTCTGTAAATGTTTGGAAGTTATTCAAAATCTCTTGAAATCTTCCGAAATCTTCTGAAATATTTTCAAATATTTTAAGATCGCGTGAAATCTCCTGAAATTGCTCTTAATATGTTTAGATCTCTTGAAATATTCTGAAATCTCTTGAAATCATTGAAATGTTCTGAAATTCATTCATATATCTTGAAATATACCAAAATCTTTTGAAATCTCTGGAACTTTTTTTAAATATTTTGAAATCTCTTCAACTCTCTCATGAAATTGCTTGAATTATTTTTAGATCTTTGGAAATCTTTTGAAATCTCTTGGATTCGCGTGAAATATTTTTAGATTTCCTTGGAATATACTAAAATATCTTGAAATCTGTAAAATTCGTGAAATATTTTAAAATCTTGAAATCTAGTGTACAATCATAATTTGAGTGGTCAGCCCGTCGAAATAAATTAGATTTAAAAGAAATTCATAACATTTAACATTAAAAAAGTCGAGTCACATTGAATCATTCATGTTTGACAATCGTTCAAAATCTTTATTTTGACAAAGAATTACAAAAAGGGATCTTTATATCTTTTTGGAAATAATTTCTCATTTTTATTTGTACAGCCCGAGTATTCAGATCGTCGCCACAATTTGGCGTCACCCTCTTCACTTATGAAATTCTCCAGAGGTTGTTCGTTGTCGATTTTGGAGGATCGTGAGTATAAATTTAAAAAAATCATTGAAATTAATAAAAAACCCTGAAATTGAATTTTAAAATTCAAACTTCTCTATAAAGTTCTTAAATAGTTATTCTGTGCCACACTATGAAAAATCTCAATAGTGCTCTAGAACCCCAGACTTCAATTTTATAATCTCTATCTCTATAATTTTTTTATTTAATTAATTTCTTGAAAAATTCCAGACGACCGAGTGGATCCGAGCTGAAGGTGCCTACGACTGGAGTTGCTGATGAAATCCGGTCGACAAATCCAGACCACATAGGTGGCTACGAAGTAGCTCTTCCAATTTTCACCGGCATCGAGTCTAAATTTGGTCTCTGCTTACCAAGGTTCCAGTCCATAAGTAGGAAATAAAAATATATAAATATATATGAAAAACTAGAAGCACCGTATCCAGAAACAATTTCCGACGATCATCTCTTTGTACAGAAAGAAGTTAGAGCTTGCTCATCCTGATATCAATCGCGAGCCTCAATTCTCTCAAGTGACAAAAAACAAAATTTCCATTTAAATTTAAATCTCTATTTGAATTTATATTTAAATTATGCCAATCTGTGAATTTTTGTCACCGCAAGAGGCTTTTGCGATTGTTTTTTAACTTTCTTCGAGGACATATTGTCTAGTAGAACCTGAAAGATTGTGATTTTAGTACGATCTATACGCTTATTATAGACATTGAATTTCCAGGCTTGGAGATTTTTTATAGACTCAGTGGAAAGAAAAAGTCGATTATGTGATTTTTAAATCAGTGGACATTTTTATTTATACAATAACGGGTTATCCATAAATTACGTAATAAGTTTTTGGAAAAGAAAATTGATACTGTTACGTAATATTTTTAACGAATCAACCCTGTAGAAAATTCATGAATTCAAAATATATTTTGATTCCATTATTCTAAACTAAAATTTCCATAAAAACAAAAAATTTTCTACAATTTTTGAAATTACTATTACCCCCAAATTTACTCAACATTTTTTATGTGGGTTTGGCTTTGACTTTTTACTAAATATACTCTTAGATTTAATAATCTTCTATTCTAAATTTGACGTCAGAATAAACAGAAAGTTTAATCTAATAATAATAACAATAATAAATAATCTGTAATATTTTGATTGCCTAATTATCAAATTAAAATCTATATAATATATTAATATAAGATTTTACCCCAGCAGGAATTAGAAGCAAAGAAATCAATTAATAAGTTAATCTGGGAAATTATATCGTAATAAGATGTTCTTAAAAGACAAACACTCAGAAAACAGATTCTTTGATTCCAAAAACATTTCTTTTGTTCCAGTCCAACTTTTTCTTTAATTTGAAACGATTTTCTTCATTTTGAAGTTATTTTTGGTTAAATGAAAAAAATCATGTTGAATTGATGGTTTCTTTAATCTAAAAGAAATATTTTTATGAGTAATTCTGGAACTCGGAATCTTTCTGATATTTCCAATTTTCGATACTGATCCATTTTGAAGATATTTAGAATTGAAAATTTGCCATGTTTAATTTTGAATGTTTATAGTCTAATATCATAAAATTTTGAGCCTTGAAGATTTGAAATGGAAAATTTTTCAATTCTTAATATGTATAATAAAGAAAAATGTCTTTTTAAATATTTCAATTTTTTTAATTTACAACTGAAAACTCGTCAATTTTAATGATGTATAAATCAATATTCTTAAATTTGTTAATTTTTAAGATCAAAAGTACTCGTCAATTTGAAATCTTTTCAATGATTTTGAAGAGTTACAGTCGAAAATTCTCGAACCTTGAAAATATAGAATTGAAAATAATTAAATATTGAATATTTATATCTTAAAATTATTTAAATTGAAATTTTTTTCAACAGTGCTCACGTGTTTCAATAGTCTTAAGGGTTTCAATTAAATATTCTTCAATTTTAAAGATGTATAAATCAATATTCTTAATTTTGGATGATTTTGAAGATCAAAAGTTAAGAATTCTTAATAATCTAAATTTTCCAAATTAAAGAAAAGTCAAATATAAATGATCGACATTACAGAATTCTTAATTATAAAACTTAAACCTTGTATAATTTTTATTGAAAATTTTCGGAATAGACAACTCTTCAATTTTAAAGATTTTAAATTCAAAATTCGACCAGTTTTGAGAGGTACAATTGAAAATCTTGATCTTTGAATAGGTATGTAATTGTGAACCTTTTTTTACTGGTTGAATTTTTGAAGATTTAAATTTGAAAATTCCTCAATTATAATGATTTGCAATTTAAACATTTTTAATATTGAATGCGTATAATAGAAAATAATGCAATTTTGAACTATATTTGTGTTATACTTTAATTATGAAGATTTAAAATTGAAATTTATTCAGTTTTATAGATTTGCAATTGAAAATTAATATATGGCTGGAAATATTTGAAAAAATTACGTAACATGTCCAATTATTTTGTTATGAGGGAGGTCAAAAATTGGCAAAAAATGTCCTACGTAATTTATGGATGGGCCCTAATCCATAAAATATATTTTAAAACTGCGTTTAAATCGACAATATTAGACTTTTATCCAGGAATTAGGATTTTTTCAAAAATACTCTTTCACAGATTTAAAAAATGAAATTGTCGCGGAAAGAAATTAATGAATTTTCATCTATTAACGTTTTCACGACATTTTCATCGCTAGTGCTAAATGTTTGATAATCAAAAAGTGTTATGTCATTGCGTCCCGAATTTCGCTTCTTCCAGTTCGAAATGGTATATTTTATATAATTTTTTTGGAATATTGTGAAATTCGAACTGGCCATTCAAATTTTAGGAAAGGTTGATAGGTTCAGAGTCTCATTCCTGATTGTAAATACGAACACGTGTAATATAAAATGTGCACATTACTCACATAAATGTATTATACGTTGAGAAATCCGTCTTGAGCGAATGAAGCTCAAAGATTTTTTTATGATCGTCAAACAAATATTCAACGATCTTTGTTGTTAATGTTGTTAAAAATGCACCTGATTCAGGCTAAGACTTTATTTTCCTGTAGATTTCACAATGAGGAAGTGCACAAACCGAAGTTTCAGATTCGTGACTAATCGGAATTTTTTATTTATGTAGGGGAAACCTCTCTACAGTGAATAATGCAATCTACAGTGGATAATCATTATTTCACAGCGCAAATGTACGTAAAATAATTAATTTTGAATTAAATTTATCAAGACGTATTGTGTCCTAACTATTGATTATATTAAATTATTTTTTTACATAAATAGGTATTTTTAATCAATCATTATCCACTGTAGGTTGTATTGAGGTTTCTCTCAATCAGAATGTTTTTACTTTGAAAATAGTTTTTTAAAGATGATACTAACTCTTCAGGATATTTATTTAAAAAAATCTTATCACGTCTCTGATCTTCTTATTTTAAAATTAGCGTCTGAATTAAGTGCAATTAGCGTTAAGATCGCTTCCATAATCGACCGACTCATATCCGCTCGAAAAAATGATTCGAGTCGTTGTAAAATTTCCAAGTGTTCGCAGACTAGATAATAAAACAAGAAATTTTATCTTCGAATCTAAGAATGTATTTATCAAGTTTGGAGAATTTATTTCTCTAGGACCTGTCGTTATTTAAGAATGGAAGTTGATATACAAAGTTGGAAATTTTATAACGTTAGATTTTACATAATCTGTGATTATCGTCACGAGTAGATATTTCCAATTCGATCCTTACGAGTGGCATTTAGCCGTTGATGAAGTGTTTGATAATTTATTAATTACAAATCGATAATTATTAATTACAGAATTATTGCTTATGAATTATGAAGTATGAATTTACCTCACTGTGGACTGTAAAATAATTAAACATGTTATGAAACCTGTCTGTAAATCAAAAGGAACATAATTGTGAACATTATTTATGCTGCTGTGCATATATTTTAAAACGAGAATAAAATATTATTACACCGAGAAAGATATTTTTGTGATTTTAGAAATTACGTTTATTTTATTTTGTGAATATCATATTAATTTTTGGGTTGCTAAGGGTATTTTTAATGTTATGATTTACTCAAAATGGATGGAATAATTTATATACACTTTTTGTATAATTTAATATTAATAAACTCATTAGGAATTCAATGCTTGGCTCAAATAATAAATATTTGATGTGCTTATTAATTTACATCATTTTAAGCGAAATATTGAATTAAATTTTAATCGAGGTTTTCGTATTGTTTCGAAATCTGAAAAAATAATATAGGTCTCAAAAATTAAATCTCTGAAAAAAATTGTTTTTCTATGATTTCAAGAATCAAAATAATATTGCTGATGATGATATTAAAAAAAAAAAATGTATAATAAAAAACGAAACATTTTAATGAAATAAATTTAAATCTTACAAAAAAACACTTATTTCAACGTTTTTTTTTTCAATTGAATTTTGACTTACTATCGCTTCATCTTCAATTTCGGAAAAAATTTTTTTCGATGGCGTAAATCGTTAAAACAATTTTTTTAAACTATAGAAAATTATTTTGAAGATTATTCACTTATTTTATAAATTGGAAACAGAGGAATTATAGGGAACGTTTTCCCCGAAAAAATAAGCCATGACTTATGAAAATCCAAACAATTATTTTTAAATTGGTAAGAAGCGACAGTAAGACAAAATTCAATTACAAGAACTATTGTTAAAATAATTATTTTTCCTAACTTTCAAACTTTTTTCATAAAAAATGTTTTTCTTTTATACGAAATAACTTGATATTATTTAAATTCTCATAATCATAGACAACTTTTTTCGAGAGACCTGATTCCTGGCATGAAAATTAACAACAGGCAACCGTTTTTCTGAAGATAAAAAAAAAAGATTTTCGAACAAAAAAATTTCCTTTCGAAGTATTCTACGAAAAAAAATTCCTTTCCAATTTTCGATATTTTGCACTGTTTTGAGTATTTTCAAACATAAATTTGTTTCAAAAATGTTGATTTGCGTTGAAAATCGAAAAAACATGATGGAAATTTTTGTAGAACTCTGAAAGACACACTTCTACCTCTAAACTTTTTCCGTATTTAGAATATTTTTCGAAATAAACCAAAATATATAATTTTCAAAAAATTGTGTGAACTATTTTGTTGATTTTGTAACAAAAAGACAATTTTATTATTCTAAATTATATTTAAAATACTGGATATTAGAAAATTGCCCGTTTTTTATCAATTCTTTGGCAAAAGATATAAAAAAATTGAAAGTAATTTTTTGTAGGACTCTTCAATAAGAACATTTTTGCTTTCGCACTTTTTTTGTATCTCACACATTTTTTTCAAATATCAACATTTTTAATTTAAGAAAAAAAACGGTGCCTCTACGAAAAAAAGTTCATTTCCATTTCTTGACATTTTGCACTGTCTTTTGAGTATTTTCAACGGAATTATTGATGGAAAGATAAAAAATCCTGTTTGTTCGACAGGAACATTTTTTCCTCTACATTTTTTATTCCACATATTGTTTTAAATAAATCAAAACATATAATACAAAACAAACGTTGCTAATTATTTTGTTAATTTTCAACTTTTTAACATTTTTTTTCGTGGGGTTTGATTGTCAAAAAAAGGGAGCAACCGTTTTTCTAAAAAAAATGTTTTCTTTCCCAAAAAATTTGCGATATAGAAGAAAGTCGAAAAAAGAATTTTTCCTTTCGTGGAATTCTACGAAAAAAGTTCCCTTCCATTTCTCGATATTTTGCACTGTCTTTTGAGCAGAAGTGCCAAAATATGAAAAAATTGAACATAACTTTTTGTAGAACTCTTCGAAAAGAACATTTTTTCTTTCGCACTTTTTTTGTATCTCACACATTTTTTTTCAAAAATCAACATTTTTAATTGAAAAAAAAAACGGTGCCTCTACGAAAAAAAGTTCATTGCCATTTCTTGACATTTTGTACTGTCTTTTGAGTATTTCCAACGGAATTTTTGATGGAAACATCAAAAATCCTGTTTCTTCGACAGGAACATTTTATCCTCTACACTTTTTTATTCCACATATTGTTTTAAATAAATCAAAACATTTCATTAAAAACAAACGTTGCTAATTATTTTGTTAATTTTCAACTTGTTAACATTTTTTTCGTGGAGTTTGATTGTCAAAAAAGGGGAGCAACCGTTTATCTAAAAATAAAAATGTTTTCTTTCCCAAAAAATATGCGATGTAGAAGAAAGTCGAAAAGAAGAATCTTTTCTTTCGTGGAGTTCTACGAAAAAAGTTCCTTTCCATTTCTCGATATTGTGCACTGTCTTTTGAGCAGAAGTTCCAAAATATGAAAAAATTAAAAATAACTTTTTGTAGATCTCTTCGAAAAGAACATTTTTTCTTTCGCACTTTTTTTTTATCTCATATTTTTTTCCAAAATCAACATTTTTAATTTTCAAACAAACGATGGCCAAATATTTTTTCTGTAAAAATTTATTACATTAAAAAATTTAATAATTGGAAAAAATAAATAAATGTCTACACCAACAATTAAAAAGATAATTCCAATTAAAAGAAAATAATAATCATTTTTTGTAATTTTTTTCGCATATTTTGAAGCTATAGGAAACGCCACCTCAGGATCAAACGGAAAAGGTTAAATATCAGTATTATTGTTAAGATACTGGATTTTTTAAATGTCCTTTGAAAAAATTGTTGGTAACCGATCCTAAAACATTTTGAGATTGCAAAGAACACATTCACTAAATTTTCCATGTGTTTTTTTCTAATTAAATTAGAGTTTAAGATAAATTATTTTCTCTTTTCTTTCCGTTTAATTAATAAACTTATTTATATATACAAATATTATATTAAATTTTCCATCTTTGATATTATTTTCTAATTCTTCCTCGCTCTTCTGCGAATTTATATTTCCTATATCATCTTCTGTCGAATCAGTTGGGGCTTGCAAAAATCTTCGATTATTTGAGAATTTCTCTAATTTTTTCTTGTCGGCTTGGTCCGATTTTTTCTCCTCACAAACATTAGGTGGACGTTCCTTTAAACCTGAGAAAAAATTATTATATTCAAAAATTGAGCATTAGGTTTTAAATTTTACTTGATGAAGAACTGAATATTTATATTTACTACAGAGATTTGGATATTTTTCCGAAGGCACCCAATTGGAAGGACATTTCCTTCCTCCAATTTTATACGGAGTCTTATTCTTTTCGTTTCCTCTGAAATTCAATTAAATTAAAACACTTACTATTTTAAAATTTTAATTTAAATCATTATTTACAATTTAAAAGTTTAACCAATTATCTAAGGGGTAGAACATAAACTACGTTACCAATTTTTTACTACCCCCCCCCCTCTCTTCTCCCCACGCTGACGACCGAATTTTTGTCATTATACCCCCCCGAAAAATACCCAGCCAAAAATTCTTTGTAAACAGTGGAAATAGAACGATTTTTCAAGAAAAAAGGGGAATAAGTCAAACTTTCAACAATAAAAAATTAAATTTTTACTCAAGCAGTTGCATTAAAAACTGACTAGTTGACCTTTCAATCAAAAGAGATAAATTTTCAATAAGATAGTTCACATTTAAAAGGAATGGTTAAATTTTTGAAACAAAACTATTGTTGAATTTTTTTAGTTAGTTTCAGCTAGTTGAATTTTTAACCAAGAAACATGACTTTTCTACCATAAAAAATAAATTTTCAATCCAAAAGGACGAATTTTTAACAAAAACGTTGAATTTTCGACCAAAAACGATGACTTTATCAGAATAGTTGAATTTTCAACCAAATTATTGAATTTTCAAACAAAAAAGATTAAAATTCATGACTTTCTTTACCATAAACGATGAATTTTCTACCAAAAGAAAAATTTTAAACCACTTGAATTAAATGAAAAAAATCATTTTTAAAAAAATAGTTGAATCCTCAACCAAATAGATGAATTTTAAACCAAATAGTCGAATTACTTGGAACCAAAAAAGATACTTTTTTTAATCAAAAAGGGAATCGTCAAATTTTAAGTATAATAAATCAATTTTTAACAGAAAAAGAAGTATTTTTAACCAGAAAGACGAATTTTCAACTTGTCACAAAATTTTTGAAATTTGAAGTAAAAAAAAAAGAATTATCTAAAAAACAGGTGAATTTTCAACCCGAAAACATATTTTTTCATAAAAATAGTTCAATTCTTAACAAAATAGTTTATTTTTCAACTGAAAATATGAATTTTTAACAAAATAGTTGAATTTTGAACCAAATAGTTCATTTCAGCCAAAAAAAGACGAACTTTCAACAAAATAGTTGAACCCTCAAACAAAAAATATAGATTTTTAACCAAACAGATGTGATTTTGAAACAATAAAGATGCAATTTCTATCAAAATGGAGGAATTTTCATCCCAAAAAGACAAATTTTCAACGGAAAAACTTCTTAATATAATTATTGAATTTTCAAATAGAGAAGATCAAAACAGTTGAATTTTCCATTGAAGAGATGAATTTTCAACCAAAAACCTAAAAGATGATTTTTTAACGCAGAAATTTTTAACAAAAGAAGAAATATGTAGTAGAAATATAGAAGTAAACTTTTCAATTAAAAATATTTAGATTTTCTTATTGGGTTATATTAATCAACCGGTTACCAACCATAGTTTTTGGCGGGTAGCCCCCCCCCCCCCCCCAATTGATAACGTTAGTTTATGGACGTCCCCAAACTTACGAGGGTCCATAGTGGCAAACATATAATTTATGGGTTTTTGGTTTCTTTTGATTTCCTTTTTGGTTTCTAAAACGAGAATATCCACATCCAATCATATAACTATTCGCCCATATAATCTAAATAAACAAATATTTTAAAAATGATTTGAAGAAATATTTATAGAAAATTGTAATTAATTACATTTTGTATCGGGGTAGCCTCAATTATTTTTTTTCTTTATTAATTTTTGGTTACCTGAGTGTAGTGACCCGTATTTTGAAACACATCATTATTTTTAATTGGACCAAAATTGAAATTTTTGTACTCGTCAAACCATTTATTTATCTGTTTTCCGAATTCTTTTGCTTCTGAGGAATTGCTTTTTGTTTTTGTCTGGGCGATATTTTGACCTACTTTGAACCTTGCTAGAATAAAATAAAATTTTCGGTTTAATTAATTATTTCTTCATATAAAAAAAATCTATTTCATACCAACTTCTCTCTCTTTTTTGCTATTGTGTAGAAAAGTACACTTGTTGGCCCACTTTTGAGCACCATTCGCTAATTCCTCGTCCCAATACTTTTTTTTTGTTAATTAAAAAACAGTATAATAATTAAAAAGCGATTTTTCCATTTGTTTATTTGCTAATTGTTAATTTAAAAAAAATAAATGTACCATTTCGCGCATATTTGAAGCTCGCGGTTGATTTTCAATCAGTCCTTTTGCAACGGACTGTCTAATTTCATTATGCACTTTAAGAATTTCCATTATTTCTTCACAGTTCAGTTCACCAGTTTCTGTAGAAAAAACGTAAATTTTTTTTAGCAATATTAAAATACCTTAACATAACATTTGTATTTTTTTGTCCTGATTTATTCGCAATTCATTGTTTATTTATCAGAAAAAAGTTTTTCCTTATAGACTTGAATCAGTTTGCAAATTGACTTTATAGACAAATAAAACAATATTTGTCTCCAATAAAAATATATCTTCCTTTAGAGATAAAATGTGTCATACAAAAAATTAATAACGGTACCTGCTTTCGATTTCAGACTTGAACTTAAAATTAACACTTAAATTGTCGATTTCGAGCGATGGCTATAACTAATGAAATGGAATTACCCTTAAGTTTTTTTTTGTTTTTTTATCATGAAACCATATCATGAAATTAAAAATATCGCACGGCGCCTAGATTTTACTCTGAATTATTTAGTCGGAATTATCTCGGAACATTTACCGCATTCATATTTTATTCATGCAGACATTAAACGGACAAACTTGCGAAATAAGACAAAATCTACAACTGTATTTGCATAATGTAGAATGTAGATGTATAGGAGAAATTGGGGAATTTGGGCGATAATGAGAATTCCAATCAAATGTAAATGCGTGGGAAAAAATTTAGTTTCGATACCAGGCCAATATGTTTAAACTCGACTTTATATCACTGAAAATAGAAAAAAAAATGGAATTGGTCTGAAGATTTAGACTTCTAAAGAAGACGAATTTTTATTTTTTATAATGAAAATAATAGAGGATTACGTTTAAAAAAACGATTTCCACTTTTTGAGTTAAGGTTTAAAAATATATCATCCAAGAGGTCAAAAAGAAAATTTTTAAATTAATTTTCGAATGCCGGAAAAGTGTCGAATTTCACCAAAACTGGCTAACGTGCAGTCTCCCCCGCACACAGACAGCCAATTTTAATACAAACCCAAAAAATGTGCACCATTGTGGGACTTTAGATTAAAAAAAAGATAACACACACTCTAAGCTTAAAATAACTGATGAAATCAGTCATTTTAAATTCTTCAATCCGGTGAATTTTCATCTGAAAAAGGTAATTTTTTAACCAAAAAGGTTATTTTTCAACCAAAAAAGATGAATTTTTAACGAATAATATTCATTTTTTAACAAAAAAGACAAATTTTTTAACAAACTACAAGAATTTGCAACTGAAAAAGATAATTTTTCAAGCAAACAGATGAATTTTCAACTGAAATGAGGAATTAACCAAGATAATGCATTTTTAGCAAAGCAGTTCAACTTTCAAAAAAGTAGTTGAATTTTCAACAAAAAAAAGTGAATTTTTTGATAAAAAGATTAATTTTGAACGAAAAACGACGAATTTTCAACAAAATACATGAATTTTCAACCTAAAAGTTGAATTTTCAACCAAATCGGTTTAATATTCAGCCAAAGAAAAAAGAAATTTTCAACAAAATAGTTACATTTTGAACCAAGCAGATGAATTTTTAAATAAAATGAAAAATCATTAACCAAAAGAATGATTTTTTAACGGCTCAGTTCGACTTTCAACCAAGCAGGTGAATTTAAAAAAATAATCATTTTCCACCAAGAAGATTAATTTTATACCATTAACGACAAATTTTCAATCAAATAGTTAAATTTTCCATCAAACAGAAGAAATTTCAACACAAGTGATCAATACAAAAATAAATCCTCAACCAAGGAGTTCAACTTTTAACCAAGTAGTTGAATTAGAAAAAGAAAAGAAGAATTTTCCCCCAAAAAGATTAATTTCTGGTAAAAAGAAGTATTTTCATAAAAATAAATGAATTTCCAACCCAACAGTTGTAATTAAAACCAAAAGAAAAATATATTTCTTCAATCAAAAATGGAATAGGTAAATTTTCTGTTAGAAAACATTAATTTTAAACCACAAAAACAAGGAATTTTCAACAAAATAGTTATATTTTCAAGCAAGAAGATGAATTTTGAACTAAAATCATGAATCTTCGACCAAAAAAATTATTTTTCAACGAAGAAATTAAACTTTCAGCTAAGCAGTGACATTTTTAATGAAAAATTCTTAATTTTGAATAAAAAATAGATGAATTTAACTGAAAAGAAGAATTAACTTTTATTATTAACTTTTCAGTAACTTTCAATAATTAAATCAGTCATTTTGAATGATTTAATCTACCAGGAAATCAGTCATTTCGAGTGATTATTTGATTCAGTCAGCAATATTAACTGATTCATCTATTAAAATTATTGTTTTGACATTAGAAATGACTGATTCTTCAGTCAAAGCATGCTTGATTAAATTAATCAGTCAAATTTTGACTGATTGAAATTTAGAGTGCAAGGGATATAAAAAAAACTTTAAATTAAATTTTTGATATCCAGAAAATTTCAAATTTGATCAAATCTGCCGAAGTATTCATACGGCCATTAACTCAGAGTACTTAGACTGTCAATTTTAATACAACAATAAAAAAGTGTACCGTTTTTAGACTTTATATTTGAAAGCACATTGCTCAAGGGTAGTAAAAGAAAACTTAAAATTAAACTTTGATGTCCGGAAAAGTGTCAGATTTTAAATGTAAAGTCCAAAAACGGTACACTTTTTTAAAGTTTATATCATGATTGACCATACAAGTACGCCGAGTTAATGGTCAAATTCAACATTTTTCCGGACATCGAAAATTGAATTTTATGTTTTTTTTTTAACATCTCCTGGGAAATATGTTTTTAAATTTAAAGTAAAAAAGGGTACACTTTTTTGTTTTTGTATTAAATTTGACCGTCTAAGAACTTTAAGTTAACTGTCGCGTGAGTAATCGGTTCAGTTTTGCACAATTTGACACATTCCCAGACAAAAAATTTTATTTAATTTAACCTGAATGAATATGGAAACTGCTGTTTTAAACATTATTCTCAATTTTTTTTAATGAAAAAATAAAAAATCGTCTTTCTTAGACGTCTAAAACCTTAAGCCAATAAAAATGGATACAAATTGATTATTTTTACCTAATACTTCCATTCCGGGACAAGAAACGGATCCGTGAATATTGCAAATAAAAAATCCTTTCACGAGGAAAATAATAAGAATTTTCCAATCTTTCAGTCTACTAAAAATATTTTTCATTGTGATCTAGATTTATATTCTTTCAGAAGATAAAATTAATGTCTGTGGAGAAACACATTTCGTCGACTGATCCTATTTCTTGTCCCAGGATTGTTTTATATAATTCCTACTTTTATCAAACGATAAATGAAGGCTGGTAATTTTATTATTTTATTATCAGCTGATAAAGATACTCCAGTTCGTCAATGTAATTATTTTAATCAGTGAATAGAAAATTACACATTTTCAAGTGAAACGTCACGCTCATTTTCATCTTAGAATTTAACAATTGTTTTAGAAATAAATAATTTTTTTCTAGTCATCCTTAAGATTTTAGTGGCAGTTTATGAAATAGAAACTTGAATGAACACATTTTTTCATTAGGGAGCATCCATTACTTACGTAGCTTATTTATTTTTTTTTTGGGGGGGGGGGGGGGGGGTGCTGGAAAATTTTACGAATCCTTACTTGTCAGGGAAATTGGGAGGGGAAATCTCGGAAATCTAGTGAAATCTTTTCAAAATTTTGTAAGCACCTTAACGTTTTTTAACATTTTTAAAATTTGAGATATTTTGAAATCCCGAGACATCCTTTGGAATATTATGAAATTTCTTCAAATCCATTCACATTTTCCAAATTCAATTAAAATCTTTTAACAGCCTGCGAAATTCGTAAAAATACGTTTGTATCTCTTGAAATATCTTTAAAAATCTTTACAAATCTCTCGAAATCCCTTATAATATTTTAAAATTCATCAAAATCTTTTAAAACCCGATCAAATTCCTCGAAATTCACTAAAATCATTTATATTGTTTGGAAATCTTTTAAAATTTCGTTCAATCTTTTAGAATCTCACAAAAAGCTCGGAAATCCTTGGATATACTTTGGAATTTTTTTAAATCTCGTGAAATCATTGAAACCGCTTTAAATATCTTAAAATCCCTTAATCCCTTTAATCTCTTAAAATCCCCTGAAATCATCGAAACTGCTTTAAGTCTCTTTAAATTCATTAAAATCCCTTGAAATCCTATGAAATCTTACGAAACTCCTTCATATCTCTTTATATCTTTGAAATCCTATTAAAATCCCCTAAATACCTTCAAAATTTGTGGAAATACTTTGCATCTCTTGAAATACTTTGAACACTAAGGTTAACCCTTAAACTTTTTTAAGCTTTTGGTGATATATTTTGAAATCTTCAAAATACCATAAAAATTGCTTAAAACCTTTAGAAACCGTAGGAATCTCTTAAAATCTTTGAAAATTGTTTAAGATCCTTGAAAATTCGGTGAAATATTTCAAAATATTACGAGATCCTTTAAAATCTCTTCAAAATTTATCGAACTGTTTTTAGTCCCGTGACTTTTTTTGAAATACTTAGAAATTTTTTAAAATCCCATAAAATTGTTTATAATACCCTATATACAAATGAAATTCCTTGAAATCGCACGAAATCCCTAAAAAGCTTTGGCAATCTTGTTGAATTCTGAAAAAGTTTTGTAATTCTTTAAAATACTTTTTAGTATTTTGAAATATCTATGAATCCCTTGAAATCTGTTGAAATCATTTTAAATCACTGTAAATCTTTCAAATCTTTTGGAATCGCTCAACATATATATA